>VZTI01001523.1:346656-378539 GCA_013397865.1 Struthidea cinerea
ACCTGTTCCCCTCCCTTTTTCTAGTTCATCAGTCCAATTCCACTTCAAAGAGAAAAGGATACAAAATAGCACTTAGTAATGTTGCAACAAACATGTTGCTTTCAAATAAGCTGGCCTTTTAGGTTAAATGGCTCCCTGATTCTGCACCTGTCCTGCAGATCCTAATGTAACAGGCAAGAGGCAGAACAAGTGCTTCAGCTGATCCCAGAGAACCTACTCTTTGGAGGTGGCCAAGTTCATCCAAATCTTGGCTTTCTACCACTACCTGAGAACAGCTGTGGCAGGGAACTTCAGAAAGACTCGAAGGGAATACTATCAGTACATGCCACTGAGTGGTGGAGGCTCAGTGCAGAAATGTTTAGGTTATGGGATGTCCAGGTACCAGGATAAGCCATATTGTAGGGTGCAGTAGAGCTCACTGTTGTATTGAACTTTCAATCTGCCTTGCCCATGTTCATTTTCTGTGTGACTTTCTCTGCTTTCTCTGTCTAGTCAGAACAAAGGACAAGGCCTCAGGTGAAAATCACAACCTTTACAATGCATCTCCATCTACTTAACACTGCTGACTCCTTTAGTGCAGTTTGGTTCCACAAGATGAATAGTACCAAGACATCAATTCTCTGTGGGACATCTGCATGCTGGGTATCCCAGGGAAAACAGGCACAAAGAAGGAGCATGGCACTGTGCTTCATTCTGCTACTCTCATAGTCTCTTGATCCTCCAGTAAAGCCATTTGAGAAAAAAATCAGAAGTGAATTTAGATACAGACACAGGAATAGCATTTTGAAGGGAAGAAGGTGAAAACAGAGTTCCTTTCAGTAGCCATGAAGCTTAATTCTACCCTAGAGCTGCTTTGCTTACTGTAAAAAGAAACTCAACTGGTCCATCCTATCTTGTTTCCACCAGCTGATGACACAGGCAGCTCAGACGTACAGGAAAGCAAAGCTAAGCTCTGCAGCTACCTGCACTCTCACTGAGTTTCTGCAGCCTTCTGTAGCTGGCAAAATCTTTCAGGATTGATACCTTCAATTTGTTTAGTCTCTGTTAGCTTTAGGTCCAGGTTCATTAAGTTCCCACTTTTGATGTATTTTGAAGGGAAGTTTTAACTTCAGTTACGCCATGTAAAGAGTTAAATTTTGTCTCTAAAACCTCAATAGATGGGCTACCTTGATTGATGCTTTAAGTGCAACCCCTTCCCAGTATTCTGAACATAATGAGGTTAGTGCTAAAAGCTGGATTCTCTCTCATCTATCTGCATTATCTATTTATTCTGCACACGTCACCATGGTAAATGAGTGCTGCATTAAGCACTAAATAGCAGAGGTCAGAAAAACCCTGTGTTGTATTCTTTTCCCCTCAGCAAGGCTGAAACATCTATTAATGGATTTTAGTTTATTACCTGATGTGAACTAAAAAAATATATTGAAAATATCTGTATTAGCACATTATTGAAGTTTGATTTAAACATAATCTCAAAACAAACTATCTTGGCATTCTTATTCAAAAAATTTTGTCTTCTAATGTTTATATTTACTTTATTTCTAATATTCTCTGAAATTTTTTGCCATTTAACACACCCCCCTCAAAATACAAACAGAGTGTTTGCCATAGGCTAAACTAGACATATTTTGATCCAAATTATTTTTTTAAAATGCCATCAGCACCCCAAATTGTATGCTCATGTAGCTATATTAAATATAGCTTAAGTATTTTGACGATAAGAAGTAATTACACTTAGGCACTTCATTTTTTAACTAGAAAACTCACCATCTATTCAGAATTTTCAGCAAAACAAACTACATGAGGTGCATAAGTATTGGGCACAGTGCAAATCTGTTAAGAGCTCCTCTAGCAAAATATTAAGCCTTTTGAATGCAATAAAGTCAGACTCTGTCCAGCTAACTTCCTCACCAGGTCAGGCAGCACGCACACTGCCATTCCCTGCCCACGGCGCGGCTCTGTCATGCTGCACACACGGAGGTGATAACAAATGTAAACATTCCAAAAGCTTATCGGGCCTGACGCTCAATGATCAAGCAGCTGGAGAGCTGTAACGTGAAGCCATGTATATTAAAAATGATTTGCAAATAATCTCCTGGGGCGGAAGAAAGCTGTTTCTATGGCACTTTTATATAAGGAACAAGGAAAACAGATGAAGAGTACAAGGTTCAGCCTCTAAAAATACCACATTCACTTTCAGTGTCCACTGACATTGACCCTTCCAACAAAAAACCAATGGGAGGCAGGGAGCAGGAGGAACAATTAAAGTCATGGTACACATTAGGAGTTTAACTGCACTGGTAAATAAAAAAGTATTTCAATTCATCTCTTGGGTATTCAACGCTGGAACAAGAGTAATGGATTAATTCACCCATACTGGAAGCGAGTAAAACTTTTGGGGTTTTGGCTTCATGTTCTCTCAGCTGTACCACTTCTCTGATGTAGGCACATATCTGAGGTCTGTTGTGAATATCCAACCTCTGTTTTCATCCTCCAGAGCTTTCCCAGGCAGTGTTTGCACCCTGGACTCCTCCATCTCACGGAGGGACGGTTGGCTCTGGTGAATGGGAGGGACTCATTCTTGTTTTGACTAAATTTACTCACTTCAGCCAACTAGGAGAAACAAGTTCATACGGGTTATGTGTCATGTAAAATGTATCTGTACAGTCAATCAGTAAACACTCTAAAGGAAGGAAGCATGGATAAAAATAAACATGAAAAAGTCAGTAAAATAAGTGACTTTTGACCAGAACATGCATAACAGTTTTTTGTTTTGACTGTCTCTGACTAGCTGTCAGACCCTTCACTGTTTACTGACTAGAGAGACAGTCCAGACTCTCTTTGGGCTCTATGTGAAATAGTACATGTTTCTACTGTTTCATACGATGTGGTTTACACAATTACTGAAATATTCACAGGGAATGTTTCTATTTGTGAATTACTGTGTTCATGACCTCAAAAATAGTGAAAATGTAGCTGGCTGCTTTGGTGATAACCCTCAGTGTAGGCACAGCACTGCTCACTGCATCCCAACCAACTCAAGCCTTGTCCTCCAGCCTGCTGTCCTTACTGCACTGCAGGGAGCATAACAGCTCTTTTCACAATTGGTGACAGCAATGTATAAAATCCTCATCCTCTCATGAAAATGGAGCATCTTCATGAAATGGAACATTTTCATGGATGATGCAAAAACCACCTTTTTTTTTTTTTAATGCATAGCTTCTCTTTGGAGGCTGTGAGCTGCTCCTTCTGGGCTGCATAGAGAGCAGCTCAAGCACAGGTTCTTGACTTTTTTGTTCTTTTTTTTTTTTAAGTCCTTGAGCTTTCCTTTTAGTTTTCATGGAGTCTGAATTTACACTACCTATGTGTGAGGAACTTTTGCTGGGCCTTGTCCAGGAACTTCTGTGAGCCTGAACTGCAGAATAAATTCAGAGTAACCCAAATAAAAGAGCATTTGAGCATAGTGCATATAGGTAATAAAAAGGGATGCTGTTTGCCACTGAACATTTGCAGTCACACATCAGCCTGCAAACAGCAGGATGTTTTCAAGCACAGACATTTTCATCTCTGGTCTGGAATCCCTTTCACCTGTCAGGTCTTATGCAATGTTTACTTTATATATGTCATTGTTTCACGGTGTCAGACAGTCCTTTCCAGCACAGGCTGAAAGAACACGAAGGTCCTCACTGCCCTGACAAGAAGTGCCTGATCTCTGAGCATCCTGGTGCCATTGGTAAGGCACACTGTGCTACACCAGTGCTCTGGTGTGAGGGGACACAAATGCTTTTCATGGCTTATTGAAAAAACCTCCACAGCTCCTGGAGTGATAAAAAAAGAGACAGAATACTTAAATGGCATATACATTTTGCATATAGAGAGAGCAACTAGTTTGACCAAAATAATACAGCTAATGACAGTTTTTATTAATGTACTGCTTTTCTGAATGCTCTGTTACCACATTAGAAGCCTAAATTTGCAATTGAAAACAGCTGCTATTTGGCTTACTCACTCTCTAGTTCTTGGACGAAACTAAGCAGTATGTCCTACCAGAATCTCAGTCTTTTGAAAAACATATCAGTTTCCATGAATTCTGAGACCAAGAGTTTTCTGCTGAGATTTTTCCCTGAGAAAGTATAGCAGAACTGCTTGACGATGGCCAGCAACACCTGCCTCCTACTAAGTAGGTCTTTTTTTGATCTCAGTTTATTTTGTCTTGGAAGAAAAAGAACTCTGTGATCATTAGATCTAAAACCAAACATATTCATTCACCTAGAAGCATGATCCAACTAATATCAGTCACAAACATTAGCGCTGGGCAAAGCAACTCACATTAATCCCATCAAGAATGTGGTGCTGGTACAGTTTGCATCAGCAGAAAAGCACATCTGTCTGTGGTAATGAGATTTATGGCGCAGGGAAAGTCCGGGAGTGTCTAAAACCAATTTAGCATAAAAACCTCAACTACTTTGGGTTGTCATGGAATTGACAAAGGTGTAAGGACAGATTTTCCTCCCACCACCCACCTGGCTGTGTTGTTTGCTGCTGCACTAAATGCCGAGACTGGCCATGAGGCATCTCAGCAGAGCTCTGGGGAAGTGACAGTAAGCTGAAAGGCATGAATCCTTTCTGGGTAACCAAAAATCAGCTAGGAAGGAGAAAGCAAAACTGCTAATGCCCAAACACAAGCTGCAAGCACCTTCCTTGTCTGGAGACAGGTACAGATTGCTTTTCTTCAAGTTATGATTTCCAGCATTCAGTAAGCTCAGAAGTACTGTGTTATACTGGGAAGATATGTTTTATACTGCTTTTGCAGTGATAGTATACCCTGCTTTGAAATGCGATTCGTGAAGCACAAAATGGCAGCTCTATTTCCAAACACTGAGTAACATTTACATTACAAGCAAGGAAGTCAAAACAGGCAACAAAGCAAAAAGGGGAAGTGGAAAGAGCAAATACATAGAAAATTTAGATACACAGAAGTTTATCCTAATGTTTACCCATATTCTAATGCTTCAAGCAGACTGAACACTTTGACATGAGCTAAAGTGCCTTTGCCAGCCAGACTGTTTGATGATGTGCTGGCTCTGTGACAAAGCCAGTCTGTACAGGAACGCTGGCATTGTTTTCTGATCAAAGCAAGCCCTAATGGTATTAAACCTGAGTTGTGGTCTGACGTGCTTTCTTCCCTCAGCTATCAGTTCTCTACTTTGCTACCAGCTTTTTCTTGAGCTGTTGCATTATGATATTCTGCTAGTTTAAAGCATGCTCAGGCTTCTATTTCAGATAATAAGAATTGATATTCCTATATTTTCTGCAATGCTGAGTAAGGAGACAGGAGCTTGTCCATACACAGAAAAGGTTGTGATGGTGATACTCAGTTTCTGTTGACTTCAGTGATATTGCAAGAGTAACAGGAAGCAGGAGAGCTTTAACAATTTTTGAATTAAACTCTTGTGTAGTGTAATAGTTAAATATGTCTTTAAAACTAAGCATGTGCTTACGTTTCTTTTATAAAAGGCAGACGCAGCAACTGTGGCTATAGCCGGATGAGAGTGGGTTACCCCAGTAACACATGCACCACCCTCACAGGATGAAATGCTGCCTATTTGTGTAGTTCTGTCACTTTATACTTGTCTTTGCCTTCACAGATAGTAAAACAGTCTTGTAATTTCAAATAAAAGTAAAACTGATTAGATATTATGAAATCAAACATCAGATGCTCAGAAAATATAGCTCCATTGATGGCAAGCAAAACACAATAGATTTAAGCAACTTCATAACTCAAGTCTCAGTTTGCTAGTGCTAATTTATCTGCTTAGATGACATAACCCATTTAAGAACACTTAACAGAGAACTTACAGATTGAGTTAAGGGTTTATTCATCGCTATGTTGCTTCACAAGCTCTTACTGTCCACTTCAATCCCTGTTGCTGCTGCAATTCATATTTCTCTTTTCTTGACTGTGATTGCAATTATATACAACGCCAGCTAGAGTGAGCATGAGGAAATGTGACAGTCAATGATGCTACAGGCTGGATATGAGCTCCTGTAGTCACATTTATCACCCGCCTTTAAATCATTCAGTGTGGTCTAACACTGTCTCCTTGGAAGCAAGGAAGTCGAGTGGACTCTTACAGTTTTTGAGCAGCTGTCATTGGTTTAAAATGACTTAGCCTTAGTAGATATTCCATCTTCACTTTATAGCACAATTGACCTGACCTAAATAGGTGAAGACATATCCCTGTCAAAGCTGTAACAGGCATCACGGATGGATGAGAAGACTTAGTAAAAAACAACTTTTAGACCTTTTTACAGAACAACTCAAGCTGAATTTATTATGAAATTCTGAAATGTCCAAGCACATTTTATTGCCTTCTGGTTTCCAGACGGGTCTGCATCCAGAACACCAGAATGCCACAAAAATGCTACTTTTTTCCCCTGCAATCAGAAGCAGCTGTAACAGAAGGCTATAGAAAAGTCTGATTTGTACAGTATGCCTGTCTCTGTTTTTCAAAAAAAGAGAAGTTTAGATAATATCAATAAACTTTGCAGGGGCATCCAAACATTTAGAATTGCATTAGGACACGTATTTCAAACTCTTGCAAGCATACCCTTCACTAGCTCCTTGCTCCTAATAAAGGAAGTGGAATACTCCAGTGGGTAAAATTCAAGAGACAGGACTCTTGTTTACCCCAGCTCTAATAAAAAACAGGTGGCCTTGACAGTATCATTGCAATCTCTGCTGCTCACTTTCCTCATTGATCTAGGGAATCGCACTTCTAAAGAGATTTGTTGCAGTGTCAAGTTAGCACCCTTACTATTATTTTGTTTCTTTTTTTACTAACTGCATCCATTTGCAGTGATGAATTTACTGTTTTTGGAGACAAATTGTATTCAGCATCCCACTGAATTCTATTAAAAATCCAGTAACCAATCAGCATTTTGGGGTTTAATCAGCAAGGTGTCAAGAGACCCTAGAACTAGCTGACTCTGAAAGTTGAAGGCATACAACAATCTCAAAAGCTGTGCAGCACTTTGCCAGATGAAGACCACAAAGCCTTTTTTTTTGTATTTGCACTTCCATTGTAAACCTATTGTCTGCCTTTCCAACCTGGCTTTACAGTCCTTGTACTCAGCAGGTTTACACAGCTACCTGCACACACCCTGTTCAAAACACTTGCCCATATTCAGCAAGTGACACCCTATGGAAACCTGCATGAACCTCATGCATGAACTCCATGGTGAAGGGCAGGAAAATGAAGCTGCTTTTAAAGTTTTTATTTTCGTCCAACTTTACGCAAAATTTGAAAAGAGGACAAGGTTATAATTTAGCTAAATAATGAATTCATTAATACTAGTTCCTAGTATCTAGAAAGAACAAATAAGATCTAAATAAACAAATCTAAATAAGTGAAGACAAATACTAACTCATGGGCTTATATGGAAGTTGGCTGAAACTTGCAGCAATCCTGACATAATAAAAATGATTTATTTAAAGACCTATTATGAACATTGCAGGAAAGGTGATAACAGACATGCACCACTTTGTTTACAGTAAAATTTCCTGTAAATTAAAGAGTTCTTATTCTTTGTTTGGTTTTGATTTGGTATTGTACCAAGTATCTGTTTATAAAAGGAAATATGACGGTACAAAGTGTACAAAGTGAATTGCAAAAGAGATTAACAGTCAAGGTGAATTTGCTTTAAATTAAGTCCTAGCAACAGAGACAGTGTGGATCCCATTAAGGTAAAGGAAGTCCAAGGCAGATCTTCCACGCATCATTTTTGAGAGCTGAACTACCTGAAATTCCGAACAGACAGCTACTCTCCAAAAAGATTTAAAAAAAAGATTCAGGTGACTAAGAGATACGGCAGGAAAAAAATGTTCCAGAGCACAACAAAGGACAAGTTTGATGTAGAGTAGGCACTGTGTTCCAAGGGACTAAGTGTTGAGGATTTTCCCCTTTCTGTGGAGTTTTTTGTTTATAACACTCCCTAAACAGCTTATTAAAGAATTTTTCTGAAGTCATATTTATATGACAAAGTATGTCGCAATCTCAAATCATCCAATCCCACAGAAAATCTTCTGTGGGGACTCTTGGATGAAGATAAAGTATTCACAGTTGAAAAGGAATAATGAAAACACACATGATATGTTTTATTGGAAAACTAGAAGAGAATCTGTTTTGTAGAAGCAACTCCTTGGGTTGAATTAGCCCTGGAGCCAGCCTGGTATCTCTTGAGACTGGACTTCATGGGTCTCCAAAGTCTCCACCCAGGGAAAGAACATATGTGTGGGTGGAAGCACTGGATCTAGGTCGTATTAATTCTCCTTGTACATATAACCAGGATTTACATAGAGGATAAAATTTTGAAATTAGTGATATCATCTGAGGGCCAGGAATTACCTGTGTTCATGGGGTTTACTCCAAACAGTCCTAAGATCCATTATTTGACATTTAGTGCTACCAAATCAATGCGGATTTTTTTAAATCACGTAGCTAATCAAACCAGTTTGTAGCCAATCCTGTGCATACACGTTCAGTGGTTTAGAGGTTATATTGGCACTTACCTGGGGGCATGTGTTCATTCATGATGACGAGTGATGCTGGCGTAGGCCTTCTTTTCCTGATCTGTGACAGATATAAACCAAGGAGAGTCATTAGGGCCCATCAATTGCCACACACACAAAGCACAGCAAAAAGTCTGTCTGGTGTCCTCCTCAGTATAGACCAGGCAAAGTTAAAAAGGAAACAATTTAAAGAACAGCAGCACTTCACTGTCTTTCTGACAGCAATCAGGGTCATGCTGCTGCTTGTTCTGGAAGAACAAAGGCACAGGGAGAGCTGTCCAAAATACCTTTAGGATTTGTAATCATCTTGACTTAAGTTTTTGGATATGTGTTGCTGAAAAATATCAGTCATATCTTAAAATACTGACATTTAGCTTTGCATCAGGAAGATGATTACAGTGGTTTGTGAGCTTGTATGTGCAAATACCTAGTACTGCCATAGCTCTCACAAGTAATAATTAATATTTTCCAAGTGCATTTCAGAGCTGATATCGCAGGCATGCCTTCCAATGAACATGTAATTCTAAACTGTGGTCAGAGGTGTTACTAATGTTCTTTAACTAAAAATACTCCAGTATTTAAGACTTTAAAAAGAGTATTTCCAATACAACAGATTTGACATACAAATATATAGTCCTGAATTGGATACAGTTCTTCAGAGTTTATCTGGGTAACTACTTTTGTTCCATTAACAGTGGCTGAACTGCATGGTATTGGACTACCCTCCTATAAAGCACACATTTGCATTGAAAGCTTTGTGTTGCTTCACTAAAGCCTCCAGGCTTGATATTCTATTGAATTTAAGAGAGGGACCAGGAGCATTTAAGCTGGAAACCATCCTGACACAAAACCTTAGTGTCAGTGTGTTTGTTCTTTTTTATTTGCTGAGCCAACATCTGTATTTAGCTGGGTTCAAATTTTGCTTTCAGAGGTGTAAATGGAAAATTACATCATCAGGGTTAATGGGTTTATTCCAGATTAGTGTAACTGTAGCTGACTGTAGAATTTACTATTTTAATTTCATCACACACCCACAGTGAAACTGTATAGCACTTGGAATCAAACTCACAACACACAAAAAAAAAAGGACTGCCCATAAATACCAGGCAGAAAATAGGCTACAGCATTTCAGAAGCGATGGGAATTCCAGGAAACCCTAATCCTATGGTTCTCACAGATTTCAGAAAAATACTAGAACACATTCTGCTTGAATTCATTGCAGAACTGTTCTGTAAGGTACGGACACCTCGCAGCTCAGAACTGCCTATGGACAAAATGAGGACCCGCAGCAATTCTTTTCTGCGCCCTTCTAATATTTCGCATTCAGTGGTCACTCACAACTCATCTTTTTCTGCAAAGGTGCTGCCTTTTAAGAGACATGACATCAGAGTATTCAGGGAACCAGATACCTGTCCTAAAGCTGCAAATAGTTTCATAGCTAATGGTATGGAACTGTCAAGGTTATAATATTCCCCTGGTATCATCTAAAATGAGGTGTACCCAAATAGAAGGAAATTTTGAGAAGGACTTGCACTGAGAGAAATATACTGGGTCACCTAATTAAGATTTATCCAGTTTTCTCACAAGACTCCCTGTGACCTTTCTTTATGCACATCTACACATATCTGTACACAGTATTAGGTATCTTTTCCTCTTTAGACATCTGTACTGATATATATATATCAGTACAGTGTATATATATATATATATATATAATTATGTGTATCTTTTGGGAGTGAGTTAAAACCTAAAATAGCACGCATGTTATTCCAACAAGGACGTAAGTAAGGCATATTTCCATATGTACGTATTTTTCAGACATGTAAACACTGTAAAGATTACATCAAGACTGTACAACACCATGAGGAATACAGGAAGTAACTGAAGTGATGACTATTGTGCAAAACATCAATTGTATTTTCTCACGTTAAAACAAATGGTAAATAAGACGTTTCCTTCCCAATATTTCCATTACCTATTATTAAACTTGAGTTTTGCTTTAGGTACATATAATATACTTGTGTTGATTTGTTGAGAATGTATTCATTGAGTGCATTCATGTGAAGTGTAAGCATTAGGGTACAAGTGCAGTTACAGCAAAGGCACAACAAATACACACTAATAAACCTACCCAAGGTGAAGAAGCCTTATTCTGGATAGAGGACATATCCTTCTCCCTCTTTAGGTATATCCAACATCGATAACCTCCAGAGTACATAATCTACATTTTCATTAATATAAGCTAGAAAAGCCCTCAGGCCACAAGTAGCACTTGTTCTTACCCACATCTTGCCCCATTCCTACCCCACTCCCTCAAAACAGGGAAGGAAACTCGTCTCCCTTACCTGCTCAGCTGCCTCGGGATCTATTTGGCTCTGAAACAGGGGCACAGCAAACTGTATTTTTTTGGGGCTGTTGGGCTCCATCGTGGTGCTGAGGTGAGTCAGACGAGAGAAGAGCCTGGAGCCTGAGACTGGGTCTGCGCCTCTGTCCCGGCGCCGTCCCCACAGCCAGGCTGAGCTCCGCAGTAACAGCTGTAACTCCCGACTTAGCACGGGGATCTGCGTGAGCCGAGCAACTCCCTTATTCCACATCCACAGAGATGCCACTGGCTTGGCTATTTTCTTTTTTTTTTCCCTCTCCCCTCTCTTCAGCAGCCCTTCAGATCCTCTCAGCAGAAAGCTGAAAGGAACAATAAGCTAATTGTGTACCAGCTCACTTCTACATATGCCAAGCATTCACTCAGAAGCTAATTGAAAATGCAATACTAGGATTGCATGGCCTGGAGCCTTGGGATTTGAAAAAGAGGATCTCTCCACCGTATATTACTAACTGGCTGCTCAGAAGTGCAATGCAAGCTCCCTCTGAGAATTGCTGATGGGCTCTTAATTATTGATGAACACAAACCAGGAAGTTTTCAGATTTTGGGGGTGGAGGTAGCAGGAGGGGTGGATGCAATGATTCGATCTCTGTTACAGTGTGCCAGAACCACTCTCCTCTTTTCACATATCAATTGCCTTTGCTCTTTCAAATATTTTTTAAAACTTACAGTTTTTGACTCTCCTAAATCTCACAGGAAGATTTTTGGTGATGATGCTACAGAGTTGCCCACAGTTTCATAAAGCTTCTCTGGTGGGTTTGCACCTTAGGCCTGGTTTGCAGATTTAGACTGTGATTTCTTTTGGTGGGCTCCATTTCACGTGACTCCAGATAATGTGAACACCCACATTTGAGCCAGCTCTCTGGGCTCCCTCGTGCTAAGCACATCAATGGGCATCTCATTCCATCCAAGTTAAGCGGGATATAGCGTTCATTTGAGATTACATTTTCTCTCCACTAACTCTAGAAAAAGGAAAGATGATTCAGACTAGTTAAATCACTTTTGGATGACTGAAATTCAGAGGTAAAATCCTACTTAAGGCTACAAAATCTGTGCCTCATTCCAAGATCAGGAAAATAATTTGGTAAATCATATCAAGAGTACTCTTTTGTGAATATAATTGATTTTCACTTGTCATTTCACGTTAATTCAAAAGAAGTGTGTGAAACAATACCCAGCAACCACGGACTTAACCTACCTCTTTGCAAAACTCGGAGGAATTTGAAACTTTCTTTGTTCAGGCCACTGAGAGCACTGAGGATTTTCACAGTTCACCACAAGCTTATTGAGTCACTGAGTACTTTCCCACCTGTGCCAGTGGAGGAGGTGGGGAAGGAGCAAGGATTGTGGATGAGAACAATGCACACAGAACAAACCAGCAAGTCAGAGATTAAAAACTTCTTTGGCTTTGATTTTTACAAATTAAAACTGTGACACATTATCAGAACATCAGGCTGTTTCTGAACAGAGGAAAGCACAAAAGCTGGCTGGTTTATCAAGGACCTGATAAAGCTCAGGAGGTGAGGATACACTAAATGTTAAGGATCCAGTTGGCTCAATGATCAAAAATAACTCTCAGAGGGGGCCAAAATTCCCCTCCTCATCCAAATCAAAACTGCTGTGAACCACAATGGTTTCCAGCTGACAGCTAGTAGCTGGCAACTTTCCTGTTTGATTTCTTGTGATAGTTTAGGGGGCATTAACTTAGACTTTTGAATCATAGAAATGTCTGCTTGGTGGGGGCCTTCTGGAGATACTTGGTCCCACCAGCTGCTCGAAGCAGGGCCTGAGGTCAGGTTATTCTGTGCCCTCTCAGTCTGAGTCCTGAATATTTTGGGTGCTTAAGTGAAATGCTTAGTTTCATTTACCCCAACAAATGAAAGAGATGCACAGAACACTGATATTCAGTGTTTCATACGACCATTTTAAAGCCTTCACTATTCCTACAAAGACAAAACATAATTTGCTTTACAGACTTCCACAATTGTGGAAGTGCAACTGCAGCAGTTGTGCTGGCGCAACTAAGGCTAAGACACTAAAGTGAGAGAGGCACACGCTGCTTTCACTAGCACAGTTAGAGAGTTGTTTTCAGGACAGTCTAATTATCCAATTTCACAAGTCCTTCATGCACAGATGTGCCATTATGTTCAACGACAGCTTCAGACATACACACCCACAAGGTTACACCCAGGGGAGAATATACACAGGGATCTGAAATTGTGGCTTTCCTCCTGAATTTTCATAATTGCAAGAAAATAATGCTTTTTTTCTCAGTCACAGATAAGGTGAGAAAGATGTTGTCCAGATGTGTTGCTACTATATATATTAATAAATGGTATATTTGAAATACCAGATTTCTCTAGAAAAAACCTGTTTGCCATAAAATATCTGTTCTAGCTATGAACCTTCATGTATTAAATTGTACAATTGCAATTCTAGTATATGTTACTGATTACAGGAGCTATAATTATCATTGCAAAGGCTTAAAATTTCTTATGTTAATGATAAAGTAATTTGAAAAAACATATTCAGATAGTAAAAATTTATTAAAATACTACGTGCTCAAAGGATTATAGCAGTGTGTTTCAGCTCTAAGTTGCTGGACATTGCTGTCTAAAGGAATTATGTCTCAAATGCATTTTTATCAATGGTATATAAGAAAAAAGCTCAACAACCTTACACAAAACATACCAAGAAAACACTTTTTGGCAGCTTCTGAAGGGAGATGGACAACAGGACAGAACAAGACACAAGGACAAATCCTTAATGGGGCTGCTATGCCTGGGGGAGAGGTCCCCAATGATGTGATGTGGAAGTATTTGCCTCCTGCAGCTTTTCTCGCTGTGCCTGTTTGGAGCTGGCTGCCCAACAATCTTCACACGCACTAATACAATAACAGTCTTTTTAAAATAGCATAAGAGGCATATTGAGAGAGCACTCAGATATAGCATTTCAGGACTCCTACCTTGGCTCCCTCTTACTCCAATTTGCAGCATTAGAAGTCTCCAGGCAAAGTGCGCTGGCATTTTCTATAGACTGCATCACAGTCTGGGGAAGGGCCGAAACACATTTAAGTACTGACACATCCTTATAGCTCATCTTCTGTTTTTAGTGCACTCCCCACAATTTCAGTTTCAGATGCCTTCACGATTCAGCTAAAACTATAATGGAATTAAAATTAATAATAACCGCCCAAGATCCTTCCTTCCTATGTCATTTGCTATGTTCTGGTATGAAGCACTGTCTTTTAAAATATCCTGCTGTAGGGATGAGCTATGGAAGCACTCACGGTGTAGCTCCTGCTTGAGCTATTTCCCCTGGTGTCTTAGGAAATGTTTATATCTTGTTTCCAGCCAAAGACAAGGCTGCTGGGATGGTAATTCAAGGGTGTCTGTTTTGCACTCACTTTGCACAGTTTTTGTTGCAGCTGTGATGTGCCTCAGCTCCTCTGGTGTGGTGAGAGACTACTGCAGCATCACTCTTGGGAGGAGAGGAGAGCTGGAGTTCACTGTAAAACAAACCTGCTTAAGGCTTTGGCTCCTAAATTCACCAGTGCAGATGCAGAGAAGCACTGTCACAGTACCCTGATCCAACAGGCTGCCTTTGCAGAGCAGGGGCTCAGCCGGAAAGTGACAATTCTTCCAGCGTCTCTTAGACACAACTTTAATCCCCATTGTAGCCACTGATACATGAGTGATTTAACAAAGATATGTTGATCTGTGCTTTCCTTGGGCTCTCCAGCTGATACCTCTCCTCACAGCAACATCCCCAGCCTATTGCTGGGCAGCCCCAGCAGCATCAGAGGGCTGCCCAGCAATAGGCTGAGGACATGTTGCTGTGAGGAGAGGTATCAGCTGGAGATAGCTGCAATAGGCAGCAGCATCAGACTGCAGAGCACATTGGCTTTCTGCTGCAGCCAAAAGGGCCCCAGTGTGCCCTTTCCTTCTGCCTTTTTCTAACAAACTGACAAATAGCTTCTCCCCTGCCTTTGCCCAGACAGCGGCATTAGCTTCACAGCTCTTGGGGCTGGCCATGAGCAGAAAGAGAGGGAGAATGCATGAACACTGGACATGTTCTTTGCTGTGCACACCATACCTGTTCATGGACATGTTTTCCTCTTGGGGCTCGGCACTGTGCCTCTCTCATAGGTGCTAAAATCAGATAGAAGCCTTCCAAAAATAAAAAATTACATATTAAAAATGACCCTGAAATTTTCCTTTGAAAACAGCATTGCAAACAGGGTGACTCCCACTGAACTGCTGGAAACACAGTCTGCTATTTATGTACAGAAAACGCAAAGAATTTAAAATCTGCAGGGGTGGGAGAATGCAGAGCAGATCTCATCCGTCTCACAAGTACCAAGTGCTACCACAGGCAGGTCAAGAAGAACAGAAAGTCTTTCTGAGCAGTGACAGAGTCAGTGGGACATTCAGAGAGAGCTGTTGGCCTGGTAACAGCCTAACCCAAATTTCCGTCGCCATTTCTCATCCACAGAGTATCAGGTTTGGGCTCGTTTATGTACTAACTATATATGTGGATACATAAAGCCTGGATTAGTAAAAAGATACAACTATTTCTATTTATACAAGCTCTTTAGTTAAGATAATAATTCCTCAGCAGGGCAGTTTTAATCAGAATCAGTTTAAAGTTACTTTATCTGAGCACACAAGAATTTACACTGTCTATTCCAGTCTTCCCCTGAAACTCACAGCTCTCCACACTTTGAAGTAATGTACAAACATTTACTGCTAGATCCTATCCACTGCCATCCATAGAATACACACATCCAAAATGTAGGAAACGAGCTGGATTAATGGAACATGGCCTGACTAGACAGTCAAAAGATTCTTGCGTAATATGGACTGTAGTTCAGTAGTGCAGAAACCAAAAATCTGGTACTGGTTTTAGGAGGGTATTTCAGCAGGAAGAGATGCTACAATCTGCTTCCTTACCAAGAATAGGGTAAATCTAATACAACTTCCAATAAACAGAACTGTGCAGTGTACCTAGTTTTTAGAATAAAATGGTTCTCACCTTAGAATAAAATTATGTTATTTCCATATTAAATCTTTAATGCAAAAGCTGACTGACTATACCACTGAACTAAACAACTGAAATATAAAATTGAGTTGTTACTGTAACTTTTTTTAAACAAAAGTTAAACTATAGAACACACAGAAGATAAACCAAGGAATGAACTTCCACAGTTTCAGAGTCTAAGTTAGAAAACTCCTGTGCAAACACACATTCCCAGGCAGAAAATGAAAAACCACCAATTAGCTATAAAATCTCAGTATGCTAATTTCAGAACCTGTTCTTAAAATTCTCATTTTTGAATTTGAGACTCTTCAGACGTCCCTTCTTTCTTGCCTCCTCCTCCTGCTCTGAGAACACGCTAGACCGAAAGAAGTCACAGCAATCCTCAAGGTCCTGCCTGCAGCATCTGCAAGAGAGGGACTGAGCCAGCCGGACACACCTGGAGGCACAGCTGGAGGACAGGATCCAGGTTTTAGTGACCTGGGCAAGGTGGCTGGTGCACAGTTGTTTGCTATTTCCTACACAGGTGTTGGGAGTAGCAGGAATGGGGCTGCTCAATGAGTAGGGACAAGCCAGGAGCCAAGGGCTACCTCAATTTACAGATTGCACAGCAAGCAGAGCAGCTACTCACTCGTTGAGGCAATTCTGGCTTGTCACCATGCTGCTCTCTCATTGCTACCGTTTCATTACGTTACTGTTGTCCAGGATTTCTCCTTTTACCCTGACCAAAAAGGAAAAATATATTTCTGCATGTATTCACCATCATTCATGCAAGCATTATGCAGAATGATGTAATATACAAGCTATAAGGAATTATCAAGTGATTTTCCTTTTTTTTTTAAATTGTCTTGCCTTCTATTCTTGGAACTCTCCTAACAATATTGTGCATTTTTATTCTATGGCATGAATACAAAAGACTGCCATTACATCTATAATCACACATGAAAAATCAAATTTGCTTTATGTCAAGTTAATGAGTTTCTTGCTTTTCCTGAAAATCAAATCATGTATCATTTTTACACTATCACGTTAATTCAGAAGGAGTGTTGCATTGGACTGAAGCCATCTAACCAGCAATAATTCTATTTTATGACATCACCCAAGTTTCAGAGTTTTGGCTTTGTTCCCTATGGAAAAAAATCCTCCAAAAGAAAATTTTTCCAGTAATTCAGGTTTTGTTTTACACTGCTAGTCACGACTTTTTTTGTTTTACACTACTAGTCATGAATTACTTCAGTTTCCAAACTGGGCTCTTGTTCCCTCTCCCTAATCAGTATCTTCTTGTGGCCAATTCCATTGAAAGAGATTTATCTGTGGTATGACAGGATGTGAATGTTCTGACCCACGCTGTATCTCCAGTGTAAGCTATTTGCCCAGCAGCACACAACACCGAAAGGTGGTACAAAAGCTGCCCCTCCACGCTCAGCAGAGCAGCACTCAGGGCCTGGACTGCATCAGCAAGGCTCCCTGTTGTCACTTCAAAGGACACAGCAATAATCAGAGCAAAGCAGTGCTGAGGAAATGCTCAGCAGGGAGCATCTTGGGCATCCCTTGCCCACTAAAGGCAGACTGCCAAGGGCTTACACACCACAGTTTTAGAAAAAGCAGGAGATACAAGGCAGCCTTCCCTCTGTGGAGGTTGTGGTCAGCAAAAGTACCTGAAAGAGCTTCAAGAGCATATCAGTTCTTTTGGCAGTGGCAGGTCCACTTGGAGTTCTGTCTCCAAACAGCATTGCAGAAACTACCAGCAGCAGGAGCCTCTTCTCCTTCCTGCAGCTGGCACCAGGGCCATCCTCAGTCCTTTCCTTTCCAGCTCTCAGACACGGTGCTGTGGGAGAGCTGCAGCTGTGCCTCGCAGGCAGCACAGCACCAACCCAAATGAGGTGCGGCTGCTCCCACCTTTCCAGCTCTTGCGTCAAGCTGCTGAATGCTGAGATCTCTCCACATTCGAGCAGAGGTAACTTTTGTAGATTTTCACTATAACAGAGGGGGCTAGAAAATACTTACTCACCTTAGAAAAAAAACAATCAAAACTCTCCACTACAAGGCCCACAAACCTCTGATTTGAGCTGTGCCACAGGCATGTATTGCTCTGCAGCAGGCTAAGGACCATTCTGTCTTACTACTAACAGGGAGGTTGCTGCAATGTACCCAGCAAGCTCTCAGGGTTTCAAAAATACAAAAAAAGCCCTTGAATTTATATGAGAATCACAGACTCATAGAATCCACCAGCTTGATGCAACACCATTCACCACCATTCTGTGGGCCCAGCCATCCAGACAGTTTTTAACCCAGCAGAGTGCACCTGTCCAAGCTGTGGGCTGCCAGCTTCTTCAGGAGAATGCCATGGGAAACAGCATCAAAGGCTGGCTACATCCACAGTCTTTCCCTCATCCACCTAGGTGGGCCACCTGGTCATAAAAAGATCACACTGGCTAAGCAGGCCCTACCTTTCCAAAATCCATGCTGGCTGGGCTTGATCCTTTGGTTGTCCCCTATGTGTCATGAGGTTGAACTCAAGACAATCCACAACTTTCTCTGGCACTGAGGTTAGGCTGAAAGGCCTGTCGTTCCCAGGATTCTCCTTCCAACACTTCTTGTAGGTGGGTGTCACACTGGACAGTCTCCAGCTGGGACTTTTCTGGTTAACCAGGACTGACAACAAACGATGGAGAGCGGCTTGGCAAGCTCTTCCGCCAGCTCCCTCAGTACCCTCAAGTGAATCCCATCTGGCCCCACAGACTTGTGAGTGTTTAAATGGCACAACAGGTCACTAAATACTTCCTCCTGGATTGCACGGAGCCTGTTCTGCTCCCTGTCCCTGTCTACTAGCTCAGGGGGCTGATTGCCCAGAGGATAACTGGTCTGTCTGTTAAAAGCTGAGAGAAAGAAGGCATTAAGTACCTCAGCCTTTTCTTCATCCTTGGTGACAATATTATCTGCCCTGTCCAATAAATGATGGAGCTTTTCCTCATTCTGTCTCTTGTGGTTAATGTACTTATAAAAACACTTTTTATTGTCTTTCACAGCAGTGGCCAGATTGAGTTCTAGCTGAGCTTTTGCCTAGTAATTTTTTTTTCTATATGACCTAATGACATCCTTGTGATCTTCCTGAGTTGCCTGCTCCTTCTTCCAGTCTCTATTTTTTCCTGAGTTCCAGTGAAAGCTCCCTGTTCAGCCAGGCCAGTCTTCTTCCAGCACATGGGGATGGCCTGCTCCTGCACCTTTGAGATTTCCTTCTTAAGGTATGTCCAATCTTGCTGGACCCCTTAGTTATTAAGGACTGTTTCCCAAGGGCCGGTCCAAACCAGTGTCCCGAACAGGCCAAAGTCTGCCCTCTAGAAGTTCAAGGCAGAGGTTTTGTTGATCCCTCTCCTTACTTCACCAAGAATCAGAAACTACCATTTCATGGTTCTGTGGTTGAAGGCTGTCTTGAGCACAGTATCTCCCACCAGCCCTTCTTTGTTTGTAAACAGATCTAGTGGGGCACCACCCCAGCAGGCTTACTTAGCAGTTGTGTCAGGAAATTCTCTTCCACGCACTCCAGGAACCTTCTAGACTGCCTCCTCTCCTCTGTGTGGAGTTTCCAGCAGATATCTGGCAATTTAAAGCCTCCCACAAGAACATGGGCCAACGATGGTGAAATATCAGCCAGGCGCTTATCGAATAGTTCATCTGCTGCCTCATCCTGGTTGGGTGGCCTGTAAGAGACTCCCACCAGGATTTTTGCTTTGCTGGCCTTTCCCCCTTATACTCACCCACAGGCACTCAACCATAGCATCACTACCCTTGGCTCTGCACAGAATAAACACTCCCTAATGTACCTATCCACCCTGCTGTCCCTGCTTCCTCACCTGTCCCTCCTGGAAGAGATTATAACCATCACTGCAGCACTCCAGTAACAGCACATTTCTGTGAGGGAGACTATGTCATGGCTTTCCTGCTGCACAATGGCTTCCAGCTCCTCCTGTTTGTCACTGACACTGCGTGCACTGGTGTAGAAGCACTTCTCAGCTGGGCTATTGATTCCACCCCCAGCACTGGCATGCTGCCCTTAGGCTCATCTCTAGTGAGCCTGGTCTTATCTCCCTCCCCCTTGCAAGCTAGTTTAAAGCCCTCTCAAACCAGCACTACCAACCCATGGGCAAGAATCCTTTGCCTCCTTTTGGCCAGGTGAAGCACACCTGTCTGCAGCAAGCCTGGTGCCACATGTACCAACCCATGATCGAAAAAGCCAGAATTCCACAAGCAGTACAAGTCTTTAAGCCACATTAATCAGGTGGGCTCTCCTGTTACTCCTACAGCCAACTGGCAATGACAAAGGTCACTATCATAGCAAACCTTAGAACAGCATCCAAAATATCTCTGGCAATACTGTCTGGCTTTATTCACTGCAAATTTGATTGACCAATATTTATCAGCCACTAATAAAGCTGTCTTAATCAGCATAAAATTCATATCAAATTCCAGGCTGGCAGAAAAAAAGACAACACTAATTTGCAAGGAAAGTAGCAGTTTGAGTCACTAAACAAAAGGAAAACTGTCCATGCTCAGAAAACCATTAGGATAAGTCACCCAGGTTAGGTGTGTGTCCAGTAATAATGATGGCTGTTCCTAAGGCACGAACAGAATTGTCAATAGAAGTTAATACCAGCTCAGCTTAACCTAGATGACAGATACACTAAAATTTTTTTCAGCACATTTTTTTATAGACATCCCTATATCTACATATATGTCACTCAGAAAATATTAGCAGGAAGTGTCTTTAAGAATGGCAAAGATCTGTTCCCCAGATTATGGAAAAACAGGTGCTTTTATATCCATTAATTTTAGCACAGTTTTCAGAAATGTCATTTTGAAATGTCTTTATTTTAAATTACGGCCAAACCTCAGAAATCTGCCTTCCATCAGCTGGATGAAAATTTGCCAGTATTTTTCATTTCTCGGGATATATTAAACAATAGGATTTGCACTGCTGAGATCAAATGTTCTTACAAGCTACAAGATAAAATACCCCAGATACTCTGGTATGTTACCAACAAGTGACTTTTCTTGGTGGAGCAGCAGGAAGTCAGGATGCTGTCTCCATGGAAGGTGCTGCTGGGAGCTCCTGCTCAACTGCCACCAGCTCCTCAAGTGCTTTCCTCCATCACTCCCCGAGAGCTGCAGTTGTCACCTTTCTTGAAAAGCTGCTTTGAGCAGCTCAAAGGCACAGGACCTACAGTAGTGGTCAAGCATGTTAATGGATCTGTATGGGGGACAAGGGGAGCAGGTTGAGTAGGTTTTGGGTTTGTGCATTTGCAAAGGAAGGTTGCAGGTACGTGGGTCTGGCTGGCTGATCTCCTGTGGTGCTCTGGAATGGAGCGGCGTGCTCATGCAAACTGCAAAGCAAGGCAGAAATCTACTGCAACTTACCACTTGTACGGATTGCCACGTGTCAGTGCTGCCAGAGCTTGTATTTCAGCTTTTCAACATGCAGAATAAGGTTTTCAAGAGCCTCTACTTACAGGGACATGCTCTGAGGAGAGGCCAAGACCAACCAACCTCTTGGACCAGCAACAGAAGCCAACAACTTTAAGAGAGCGGTTTGAAGTGGTAACATTGCTCTCACATTTCAGGGTGCCCTGAACATCTGAAAGCTTTTTGGAAACCCAAGTCCTGAGGTTTCCCGCTGTTCCCCATTCTATGTACTGTTTGATCAAATCTATCTTACTTATTTTGCTTAAGAGTAAACCATGCACAACACAAAACACTGACACAGATTATAGGCAAAATAAATATTTTATTGGTTTAATACACACTTTTTAAAAGAAATCAGCCCTTGTGTGCCTTCCTAACACAATTTAAAATTTTATAAACGTTTTCATATAATATTGTGATATTTGAAATTATTTTTGATTTCAGACCTTGACATAGTGTAAAGAGTTTTAGTAGATGGAAATGGCAAAGGAGTAAAGTGAGTTCAAGCACAGCCAAAAGGGATATTATATATCCACTAAATGTCTATTTGACCACATAAAAACTCCAATGACTTCCAATTTGCTCCATTGGAACAATCAGATATTCACCAGGCTGACTGAAAATACACTCAGTGAGGGATGGAGAAGGAAAAGAGATTTTTTCCATTTTCCCCATAATATAAGCAAGGTCATTCATGCATTCCAAGTTGCAAATCCTAATTGCTTTCAGAAGATAGTATTTTTATTGCATTTTGGTTAATATGAAGCAGAAGAGAACTTCCCTTGGTATGACTGCAAGTAGCCAACACCAAAAAAATCCACCCCAGTGCTTAAATAAGGCACTTTCCTATAGAGGGATGAGCAAACAGTAAGGAAGCAAATAAAATTAGTTAAAAGTTGTCTTCTACACAAAGATAAGGCTTTCAGTGTCAGAACTTTAAGTAGTTTAAAGAGTAACCTCATGTCATTCTACCACTCTGCTAATAGTAACCGCCTCAAGAATTAACAGCAATTTTTACAACAGGATTGTTCCCTTCTTTTGAAGTGGCACTAAGTAACAGCAGTGGAAACCATTACTGGTTATTTCAAGCTCTTAAAGTGGATCAGTTATTGCACAATAAATACCTCATAGAGGTCAGTGTTTTGGGAGGGGTTGTTGTGGGGTTTTTTTTCTATTTTTTTAAAAAAAAGCTAGGTTGAATGTATATGTGTTATTTATAAATTGGTTACGTCTGGAAATCTTCAAGTTTCATGATGCATCATTAGACAAAGAAATTAGCTACACAAAAATTTACAACAGGGACATACAAATAAATACAAAACCTTTCAGAGTGACACAATTTTGCTGATGCTTTAAGGAAAGTAATGTTAAAGTGTCTGAGTCCTTACAGACGAACTCAAGGAAAGGTCCACATCGGAGAACCAAGCGCCGAACACAGTAGCCCATCTCAGCAGCTTTAACACCTCCTGGAGCAAAAACAACTTGACACTTTCACCAGTGGGTGCTGCCCAAAGCAGGATCCCACAGCACTTCCGACTACATCCAACCTTACAGAAAAAAAAAGGAAGATGAAGACCTAAATTAGATTTTGGAAGTCTGTTTGTTATGTTTAAGTATGTATTTTGACATTATTCATATCTAAGGTAAGCAAACTACAGAAATCCTCTTGCATGATGCATTCACATAAAAAGTCATCACAGAGCCCACTGAAACTAAAAATCAAGGGCCACTCTATGAAACCTGACAGTAGAATGAGCCAAACTACAAACCAGCATATTTTCCAAATCTATCCAGGATTATCAGTATTCCCTGTATTTAATGAACTTCAATTTTGATCATTTCTATTTCATGGGGAAAGTGCAAACAAAGCAAGGTTTAAGTTAGCAATGATATTCTACACAATTAAAATAGAAATAAAATCTGCTTCTTGCAGATCCCCAAAGATTACCTGTAGTACCAGTTTCATGGCTGTGTATCTTGTTTTGCAGCTGCAGATCTGCTTTGGGGTGATACAGCTGCTAATAATCCACTTACTATTTCTCGTCTTATTTCACCAACAATAGATTCCTTGATCTGAAAGGGATCAGCCAAAGTTTTAAGGTCAGTAAGTTATATAACCAATGGATAAAACTAAATGATATTGCAGATAAGTCTGACACTACCAACATACGAAAACATGCACCACCAAAAAGTCAACTTCAAAACTGTGAATGGAAAAACATTAGAAGAATGGAAAAACAACTGTAAGTAGTTTTGAAGTTCTTGCAAATTGTAGAAATGGAAACCAAACTAGTTCTATTTTTCCAGGTGGTAAATATATTTATGGTTTAAACTTAGGATATCTGGTTTTATGCTAAGAAAAAAAATATGTTTCAACTACACAAAGTTCTGAAAAAAACATTTCAGGATATATACATCAAAAGCATCCCAAATGCACTACTTTTTGACAAGTTTTTATAGGAAAGGAAGGCAGGACTGATCTCCTTCACAAATGGATTACACAGTAGAACAGGTCCAAGTCCATGAACATGAGCTGTTGTTTTCATATAATTCAAAAGGAGACAAATTGCATACTTTCAGCAGGAAAGACAGACAACTTCAGCAGTTGCTTACATCATCAATGGGCCACTGGCGTGTGATCTATGCCAGCAAAGGCCATTTTTCACAGGATTGTGACAAAGCATTTACCCATAAAACACACCTAGGAGTTTCTAGTAGCAGGCATGTGAGTGTGGCTGAGGCTACAACGAAAGAAGAATGGAGGACTGATGCCTACAGTAAAGAAAACAAAGGAGAAAAGGAGGCAAAACAGTTCTACAAGAGCATACTATGCTGGAAAGGAGCAGGGCCTGACAAAGAAAAACAACATGGGCTTCTTGCAAGTACAAGAAATCTTTGACACCAACTTATTTTTTTGGATGGTCTTCAGGAGGAACAAGTCAGATGCAGTTCCAAGGACAGAGGAGGACAACAGCTGTCAGAGGGTGCAGGGGGGTAACAGCCAAAGGCCGGCCCAGGGTCACACACAGAAGCACTCAGCAGCCCAGTTAAGCAACAAATTTTTCTTTTTCATGTAAGTCTCCCCTTTTCCTGGTGCGTCAAAAGGATTAAGCAACAACGTCAGAAGGGTGGCAGCAGCATTAGCAACAGGTTATTTATCCCTTGTTCTCTTTGGCAGGCAATTCAATCCCTAAGCTATTAGTGGCAAAGTTCCTCGTTTCATTACTACTTTGCATCAAGCAGACATTCAGAGACTATAATATTATTGGGAAACAAGTTTCCAGTTGGGTTGTTTGCTGATTAACAGACAAAAGAAGAGCCATTGTGTAATAGGGCCTGTTTCACCCACAGCTGAAAGTCCAGAGGATGTCTATGCTGATGCACACACTGATGTACAGAGCTTTAGAACCACTGTCAGATTAGTAAGGGCTTTGGGATTTAGAAATGTAGGTACAGGGAAACCTGCACACAGCACCCCAACTGTCCAGCAGGCCTAGAACAGCCCCCAGTGCTCTCTCCACCCTTCTTCTTCAGTATCACATGGGGTGGGTCTGCAAGTACGCTAAAAAACAGTCATTCTGCACCCTTCTCTCAACAGATAGACAAAAATAAACCTCACTTTCCAAAAAAGGCTGATAAAAGCTTCCCAAATTAGCAAGTACATGGTCTAGTATGACAGTCAGTCTTGTAACAAAGTAGAGACTGGAAGCAAAGCAGCTCCTGTTCTATTCTCAGCTCTTCCAACAACTTCTGGCTTGACCTTGATTATTTGAGCCCTCTGCTTCTCACGTCCCTGTCTGGACGACAACAAGGGCACCCTCCACTGCCGCTTTTCACAGCCTCTGCTTCCTACCCCCCTCCAGACTCAGCAAGGTCACCCCTGTGTGGCAAGCGCAGCACTGACTCCTGCAGTGACTCAGTACCACGCATGTATGGTGACCAGTGGCCAATATTTGCCTTTTTCATTATAAATTATTTAGGGCAAGGTGCACCTTCTATTTGCTCTGCAGAGGGCACAGCCCTCTGCCAAGGCTTCCTCTGTACAAAAGACAGAAAAGCAGTCAATGAAAGCTCCATCAATTATTTTTAGCAAGTGAATGAAAAATTGATCATTTGAAAAACGAGAAAGCACTCGTTTCTGGTACATTTACTACGTTGATACAACACCAATACTCAATATTGCACTGAAAACACAGTATCACATTCATAGATTTACAACAGTAAACCTATGATCTTTTTCCCTATAAAAGAATTACCATTACTGCAATATTATGTCGCTGCTAAATAAAGAACTGATTGAGAGAAGTGTGCCACGGGAACGAGGCTTTTCACAGTGCTTATACTTCTGATCTTGAAGTACATTTTCTGTAATTAAAAGAATTGTTTCCTACTCTATTTTCTTCCCATGCCACTTCTTCATGGCAGCAGCTGGTGAGTTTTTACACTCAAGAGAGTAAGATGAGGAACCCAACACCTGCACACGTGAACAACCTACAGACATTTGGAGGGATGTTGAACTAACATGGATTTGAATGGAAAATGGAAAAGGCAAGATTCTCTGCCAGACCATCTCTGTCCCATAAAGACTCATTACAGCTTCCTAAAGCAGATGTTGACAGGAGAATCATACATTTCTTTAAAGTGTAACTTCATTAAATGTCATTTATAATGAAGAACTGTTAGCAAAATCAAAACTTCCATTGCTCTTAGGCAGAAAGATCTTTATCACATCTTTTAAACTGGAGAAGGGCAGAGTGAGAGGGCCTGGTGGCATTCCTAGTGACACCGTGACTTACACAAGTCAAGCAGTAAGTACTTCATGTGATAATCCTGCGGAGGTCAGGCTGTATTTCATCAAGAGAGCTACTGTTTGGTATTTTAACACTTCATGTTGTTGAATGTTTTCCCATGGGAGTTAGTCCATTAATGCTAGAAGTTAACACCATGGGTTTTTTCATGGAGCAAATAGTTACAGGTCAAAGTTCACATGCATTACAGCCCACCCAGGCACAGCCCACCCAAGCATATCACACCCACGGCCTGGCTTTTCTCTCCCCAACAAGAGGTCATGCAGCTGCAGAGAATGGGAGGAGTAAGCAAGGGTTTAATATTTCTGAGTGCACACATCAAGAATGCAACCTACCAGATTTCTTTCTTTTGACAATGGAACTGGAATTCCTTTGTTAACAACAGGGCCATTTAAGCAAGGCATATTTCAATTTATGTTCTGTTTTAGCTCTTATGAAATAATAAAGATTTTCCTGATATGTGTTTAATAGCATGTTCTGGCTCTGCAAAATCTACCCAGGTGCTTTGAGCCAATGCATCTCCACTCTGACCTGCAGAACTCCTCATGCCGAGAATCTTGAGTTGATCCAGCACCCACTGCCAATGAAGTTAAACTGAGGGACAATCTCTCTGTGTGCTCAAATATTCACTAAGTGAGTCAAGCTCAGTTGTTTGCTGACTACTCATCTTTGAATAGTAGCCTCTCAGTTCAGTGTGGATTCTTTCAGCATTACAATGTCCTCAGTGCCACACAACCCAAATAGCAATCTTTGTGCAAAGAGTACATATCTTTATTTGCTATCAGTTAATGAAGATAAAGAGAAACTTTCACAGAGGCTAACCTCAGAAAAAATACTGACTGAAATAATTCTGTCCTTTGACTCTAGATTTTTTTTTGTCTCTGCTGCTTTTGCAGTACATTTGAATTACAGTTCTCCTTTCTATCTTGGTTTCTCCTTCAGCAAGCCTCCACCATGACACCACTGCCCTAACACATGGACTTTTACACACAGCCTGGATACAAATGCCACATCCTGGCTTCACTGCAGAATCAGCGGCACAGTGATAAATATCTCACATGCAAGTCTTCTGATGAGTGGCCTGCATCTCATCCATTTCAAAGACAAAGCTAAGGTAAAGCTGGTTCCAATTATCCACAGCCTCAACACAGGCAGACCTGGAAGGTACCACGGCATTACAGCTTGGCCTGTTGTACATTTCTAAGCATGACATCTTACCTAGTCTCTAGCGGTCTATGGCAGAGCCATACAAAAGCTTCAAGGGACAAGCTAAAGGCTAAGGGTCCAATGAACCTCAGCTAAAGGCTAAGTGGTCCCTCTCCAGTGAAGAAGAGGGAATAAAATCCACAAGTTCTCAATTCCCATTTCTGTATTCAGAGCAGAGTTCGCTCCACTTTTTCACAGGCACTTCTTTTCAGAACAAGTAGTTTCTTTGGCTTCCTTTCCCCACTTATATTACTTGCCAGCGAGCTTTGCTGTCATGCCACTAACAAAACACGTAGTTTTAGCTCAGTTTCTTAACCTGGCCCACAGGAAAAAACCAAGCACTCCTCACTTTCATTGACTGCCAATAAAACTAGCCCAACAGGATTGCTCCAAGATCACTCTTAAACGCTGAAATAACTTCCCACCTGCCTTCAGCTTGTTTCACTTACATTCCTATAGTCCTTAGTGGTTGGGCTAGAGGGACTGGGAAAGCATGCTTTCCCAGTTCTGAAACAACATTTACTACAGTGTTGTTTCAGAAACACTATTTCACCACTCAAATTAACTCCAGTTTGGCATTTTAGCAAGCAAACATGACAGAAATTCTCACTTGGGAATCTAGAATACTGCTGCTTAACCAAGTAGTAGAGACAGCAAGTTCTTTCCCAGCCATACTTAGCAATTAATTTACATGCTAACCACTATCACTGAAAAAACATCTACTGCTTTGCACATAAATACAGCTGTGGCTCCAGCACCTATCGACATGTTCTGGCCTTCAGACACAGCACAGCAACAGTACGGAGCCTTGGCTGGAGAGGGAAGAGAAAACCTCGGAGGACAGGAGTTACAGCCAGCCTTGTCTTTAGGTTTCAGTAAACTCAGTTCAAACGTCCCAGATCTCAGCCCCTCCCTCCTCACCTCCCGTATGACTTGCTGCAGCTCCTCCTGCTCCACCGCTTTGTGGATTTCATCAGCCGAAGGCATGAGAGGGACTTTTTCAAGTTTGTGCTCCACCTCTGGCTTGGAGTCTGCAAGCTCCTCAGAGCTTTCCACCTGCTGTCCAGCCCTTACCGGGGGAGTTGGTGTTAAGGCAACAGAGGCTCGGTACAACTTCTTGCTTTGACTCTTAGCTTTTCTGCCTGTGTGACCAGAGCACACTGAAGAGGAATCTGAGTTTCCATGGGAGAATATGGACTCTGTACCCTCTGCTGGGAGAGTTTCCAGTCCAAGCTCTCCCAGTCCTAAACCCAGTTCAGATTTCAGAAATGACTGCTCTCGAATAAGCTCAGAGACCTAGGGATTCACAAAAGAAACAGTCCCAAATAAGCATACAAAAAAGTCACATACAGACACAACTATGTTTTCTTGCTATTTATTTAATCACTTACTCATTCCCTCCATGTAACAAATACAGCTACAAAATAAATATATACTTTGCCTCTATGACTGCAACAAAGAGGATCATAAAAAGGAATGTGCCTTTCAGAAAGCCAACATAAATAAAAATTGTGGCACTTCCCCAAGTCACCAACTTTTGCAATATGGATACATCTTGCCAGAGACATTGACAGAGACACACGTAAGGGCTTGATTTTTGTTTCTTTGTTCTTTCCTTCCTGCAGTTTTTGAACTACTTGTTTTCAGTAGCAGAAAATGCACAGAAATATAAGAAATAATTTTCCCTATAAAATTCACGAGGTAGCATCACCATTTGTATCAACTAAATGAAAAAAAACCCTCACTTTTATATACTCCTCTTAAAAGCTAACAAGACTCTACAGCTATTTACACCTATAGTTAAATTTGCTTAAGGAAAATTGCAGCTGTTTTCAAGAAAGCTATTTAAAGGAGTAAAGTATTTCTAAAATTATGTGTCAAATTAATCTCCCGAAACCTTTTTTTAAAGTAAAGCCTTCCTGGTTCTTTTCATCAGTAAAACATAGAGTACACAACAATTACTTACTGGTTCAATGACGTTTAATGGAGAAGGACATGACAGATTATCAGCACTTCTGCTTCCATACATACCCTGAAAAATTAAGTCAAGTTAATACACTTAGGACTTTTTTAGAGCTCTCAGAAGCTAGTATATAAATATGCTGTATCTCAGACAACTTTCTGTAAAACCAGAAAGTTGGAAACAGGAAGCGGAGCTGGTTGGAGAAAGTTTATTTCAGTCATTTTTAAAGCTGGCCCTCTTCTATAAAAGGATTTACAAATAAAAAGATATTTACGCAGTTCAAAGAACGCAAGTTTGGCTTGAGATCACAGTAATACCATATTTTCCTGTTCTTGGGTTTCAATTTTTTTCCCATGACAAAATACTGAAGAGGAAGATGTGGCCTGTGCTGCTTCTACAGAAGAGGACTGGCTAAGAAAGAGAAATGAAACCCAGGAAGAATGTTCCTGTTCTTCTTTTGTTTGGCTGATGACAGAACTGCAGCAGAAGAAAGAGGAACAGTCTTCCGCTGAGTGAAAAATAAGAGAAAGTATATTGCCATGCCACCAATAAACACAGACAAATGCCTTTTATCCTCCTTCTTGTGCTTTTGGGGAGTATTAGTGAGAGCAGAGCGTCTCCCACTGTTTGTCAGGGAGCCATGTATTCATCTGAAGGAGCTACAAAAGGTAATGGAGGAAAAAACTGATGCCAATGGGATTTTCCCATTTTGGTGTTGGTTTTTTGGTTTGTTTTTGGTTTTTTGTTTGTTTGTTAGTTTGTTTTTTGCCATGGATTGGCAGAGCTAGAGAGAAAGCACACTCCATTTCTTGGGAGAGAAACACTGTGAATTTCTCATCTCTCTGCCCTCATTTCCCAAGAAAATCAGTGTAGAACCAGAAAGCCCATCACCACCCTCCAAGGATTTTAGACATGAGCACTAGCTACCAAAACTGTGAGATCTCAGGGTCATGAAGAGGAAAAAGAAGAAACCACTGACAGAAGAGGTCTGCCTTTCTCCGCCCGAGAAACCCAGAAGGTATGTATTAACACCAAGAAAGTCACACACCTTTTCCCCAAGATGAAATACTGACTGAAAATGAGAAAATACGACCCCTGGTAATACCCATGGCATCATTAGATTCCCAAGATTCCATCCCACTCTAAGAGTTTTAACAGTTACGAGTTATTACTTGTCCCTGCTCATTGCAGGAATGTTGGACTAGATGATCTTTAAAGGTCCCTTCCAACCCAAACTATTCTATGATTCTGTGATGAACACTACATTGAGAAAACACATAATGTTTTTGCAAAACTAACACTTACTAAGTGAGTCTGAGGTCTGTAAGGTGAAGACATGTGCAGACTTCTGAGCTGGTCCTCCAAGGCAAGCAGACGTTCTTCCAACTGCATCTCCAACTCCTGTAGCTCCATGCGGACAGACTTCCTCAGGCTCTGCAGCTGATCAGCTTCATATCTACAGCAAGGCCATCACAAGAAGAACAGAAGCATTCACTGCACTCAGCTGCAAAGAGGTGACTGAGCAGGACAGTGCCACAAGGAAAGGACTTCAGACAAGGGAATTCAAAGTGGAACACAGATAATTCACAGAAAAATTAGATGAATGCCTATATGGAACAGAAGTCTTTTTCCATTTATAGAAAATATATGTGACTCCATAGAAAAAACAAAACAACAGTGTATCACAGAATATTCTCCAAAAATTTTAGCTTTAAGTGCAGAAGAAATCAGTGTTTCTACATATATCTAATCAAATGCAATTTCAAACTGGTAAGAACAAGCACCACAGAGTAATGCAGCAATCACACGTTACTTCTCCTGTGTGGTTATAGATTCCCCAGCACTCACAGCTACCTTTCGGCCAGGAAGCCACTGTCTAAGGCAGCCAACTGACTTCAAACATGTTTACTTTTAAAGTGATAGGCCAAGAGCTGATTCAACTAAACTAAATATATAATCAGTTTTAAAAATTGTTCCAGATCTGCTGCTACTGCAACTCCTGGTGAGCACAAACACACAGAGCCAGAATATGAATGCCATCTGTAGCCTGCTGAGTAGCCACTGAAAGTTGGAAAAGCATCTGAATGCTACCGTGTTCATTCTTTATTTACATCTACAAAGATGGGAGTGATCTCAAATGAAAATCTTTATGACTTTTTCCCCTGCAATATCCTCTGTTCAAGTATTCTATGATAAAAGCCCTTAAAAACTGCAGAATCACTTTAGAGAAAGGATGCAGAAAAAAAAATTAATTCGTGAGAAATAGAGATTGGAAGCAACAAAGAATAAAAAACTCTAGAATGAAGATGTATAAAAAAAAAGTAAGAAAGATTTTGGCAAAAACTCAGCTCCAACCCTGTTCAAATTCAAACTAATAGACTTCTTGCTGATTTCAAGGGTAGCAACACATTTTCTCATATGCCAGAGTATTTTCTCTTTTTAAAAAAAAAAAAAAAA
>VZTI01001523.1:378591-408332 GCA_013397865.1 Struthidea cinerea
TTAAAAAAAAAAAAAAAAACAAACCTCAAAACATCATTTTACCTTTCCTCCTCTGTCATGTGCTGATAAACTGTGGTCTGTTGACGCAACATAGTCAATTCCAAATCCATCATTTGGGTTCTGAATAAATTTAGATTTCTCCTCACCACCTGTAGCTCCTGGAAAGTATTCTGGGGAAATAAAAATATAGTAATGAATTACATGGGAAATAAAGGAAGTTTGAATCCTGTAACCATATTTGCCCAGATGTGCCCTTTGAGTTAACAGCACCTCACCAACTTCAGCATATGATGGAAGCTGCATTTGTGCATTCCCAGTGACTCCAGAAAACAGCATTTTCAGCTGTATCATACAAGCAAACACATGATAGGGTTTCTATGTATTTAGATTAATTCCTTTTTAACATTATTTGCAGGAAGCTCTCTCTTGAGAGGAAAGACAAGGAACTGCCCAAAGTCAGCACAATCTGTGACACATTTGGGATGTATCCTTGTGTTTTATTTTGACTCAGTACCACTGCATAAACAGGGTCACTTACTTCGTAGAGAGGTAGAATGGATGATCTCTGAGTAGTGTAACCAGTGGCAGCTGAAAGATCCTGACCCCTCATCACCGGGTACTAGGGGGAAGAAACAAACAATTTGAATTGGAAAGGCTTCCTCTCGAATGCAGACACTCCAAAAGCACCCACTGTTAAAACACAACCTTTCTGGCACTGAGATTTCTGCAATCCATCGAAATATTGTGTTGCAAAAAGGCAACCTTACAAAATGGCAGCACCATTTCTTAACCGACACAGGCACACCAAAGCTCAGCAATGCAAGTGTGCTGCCAGTGAAAAGCCACATTAATCCTGTCTGACACAGTGAGTAGAAATAAAAACTAAGTGGTCTCAATTGTCAACTTAGTAGTCTCAATTGTCTCCACTAATGATAAAAAGAACAACTCCAAAACCAGAACTGAGCAAATTAAACTGTGTTCCATTTTGAAATCATGATTACAGTCAAATTTGTCATGGGATTTTCTCTAGTTCTTAGTTTGGGGAATTCCTGTTCATTTTGGTTTTTAATCTCACTACATTGCCTGCATCCAAAGACCCCAGCTTGCTAATGAACTCCTGTGAAAACAAGATTGTTGAAGAATTTCTATTTGCATGTTGCAACAACATATGGGGCAAACAGATAAAATCCAGTGGTTTGTTACATGTGCAGACACAGCACAACAAAGAACAGTGGAAACAGCAAGAATATTTGCCTTCTCAAACATGAAAAAGACAGCTTGTCCAATATAATTTTGAAAGAATTCAAAGGACTATTGATATGCCATGGAAAATTTGAAGCATGTTCATTCATATAGAGAAGTTTTGCTCAAACATGATCATATCAAGGGGATGGGTTTATTTTTCCTCTGCCAGCTTTCTCTGTTCCCTGTTTTATCAGCAACTTATCTATTCCTCCTTAAATCCTTCTTAAAATCAGAATCATATATTTAATATCTCAACTTTTTCTTTAGCCATTGAGTATGCTATGTGCCAAACTCGAACTCGACTGTAGGAAAAAGCAGGGAATACATTTTCCTACCAACCTCTGCCATGACAAGGACCAAGCCCCCACAATGAAACTAGTTCAGACAAAATATGCTGGAAGAACAAGTGGGCTAAATGTTATTATCCCCTCCAATACCCCCTTTTTTTTTTTTTTTGACTGAACCAGCTTGAGTTCTAGGTGTAATATAGAAGTTTCTTTTTCATCAGGTGTAGTTAGCATGGTGTGTGCAGTAGAAGTACTGAGCACACTGTAACCTTACACAGATCAAGGCTGCAATTGGTACATATGAGAGAATTCCCCAAAGAAGGTTAAGTTCTGCAAACACTTTCTCCCAGGCACACCATGAGCACCACCTTGAGCAATGGTTGACTTACAACACAGGTGACCACAGCTGTCTGCTGCAGAGCTGGTCACAGTACCAAATCTTGCTCTGAGGAGCCGGGCCAGCTGATATAACCCAAGGCAGACTGGACTCACCTCTAACGTTGGACAAGTGGCAAAGTTAATAAAGTAACAGGGGCCCAAAAAAGCCCACTACAGCCTACCACCTGCACTATGGTGCAGCCAGGTGCATGCTTGCTCTTGGGTTCAATGCACAGAAATTTTAGGCCTATAACTGAATAGTACTCATGTATTCATACATAAATGAGCAGAGTCTGTATCTGCTTTGCCCACACAGCCTCCTGCAGGAGCTTGCAGGATCCTAAGTTGGATCACTACCTAAGAAAACAGCAGAACCATCATGGCAGAGGAGAGACAGCTGGCAATCAGGACAGGAGGAGCAGAAGGTGCGGCAGAAATTGCTAAAATTTACGTGCTTGCATTCTCAAGCATTTCTTCTCTGAGTGATGAGATGGACAAAATTTCACATGCTCTGACAAAATCAATTCTTAATAAAAGACTGATGGTATCAAGAACATGTTGACTAGCTCCAGAATTGTAAATGAAAAATATTGGCACGAAACAGCACAGAAACACACAGAGATCAATCACTGACATCATTGTTGAAGCTTTGTGACTTGTAAGGAAAAAATACATTTTTATCTGCTGGATGAGAAGTATGTCAAAGAGAAGAGAAATCAAAGGACTGACTAGACCATTCTGTGATTCTGTAAACACGAATTTTTGAATCGAAAGCTAAAGATTCTTATCTTAAAATAACAGCTGATAAAGAGTAGAGTGTTCCTCCCTCCCATCCAAGAATATCCATAAAAGCTAAAAAATAAAAAATATTGAAAAAAAAAAAATCAGTCTGGGTCAACTGCAACAAGAAAACATTAAATGCAAAAATAGTGGAGCACTGAAAAGATGATCATAGAATCACAGAATATCTTGACTAGGAAGGGACCCACAAGGGTCATCAAAGTCCATCTCCTCGGCCTGCACAGGACAACCCCCAAGAGTCACACCATGTGCCTGAGAGCATTTTCCAAATGCTTCTTGAACTCTGTCAGGCTTGGTGCTGTGACCACTTCCCTGGGGAGCCTGTTCCAGTGTCCAACCACACCCTGGGTGAAAAATTTTTTCCTAATATCTAACCTAAAACTCCCACCTTTAAACACTTTAAATTTGCCTCTTTAAATGGAAGCTCCTAAAACTGTAGCAAATCAGACTTACACAAAAAGTCTTTTTTTTCCTGATCTGTTAAACTACACAAAGGAATATTCAGGTAATCACCTTGGTTTGGTAAGGATAAAATACAGAGCTCCTTTGTCCAGGGGCAAAATTTGGCCTCTTCTTACCTGTGAGAGGTTCTGCAGAGAGTTTCTGATGTCATGTAGGACCCTGCGTAGTTGCATCTCCACAGTGGAGGGTGGGTTCATGGCAAGAGGACGATGAGGAACTCCATGCCTTGGAAAGAAGGGACAGCTGAAGGGGGAAAGCATGGCACTGAAGGAAGAGCTGGAGATGCTTGGGACACTGTGGGTGCTGAGTGTCCTCATGTGCTCGCACAGCGGCCTGTCCTGCCACTCGGTGGGGAGGGAATGGAGGGAGCACGTGGACTGGGACATGGCTGCTGGCGTGTGCAGGGGGCAGCTCTGTACCCTGGTGGGACTGAGCTCCTCAGACAGCCTGCTGGGCCCAGCCTGGGGCACCTCTTTCTTGGAGGACGAAGGCGCAATAAACAGCGTGGATTTGCACACAGGATGGCTGGAGGCTGCCTCATCCTCACTTCTGTCATTCTCAGACGCTGCTTTCTCGTCCTCCTCCACTTGTGTGTACTTGTAGGTGAAGGAAGGAGGACTGCAGAGAGTCTCTTTTCCTGGAGTTAACTGAACATTCACAGAGGACACCACTTTCACTGGATTCAGCAATGCAGTTGGGAGAGACTGAGACCGCCTTAGAGGATAGCCCGATTCAGCAAACCAGAGTCTCTGCTTCCTCAGAAGATCTTTTGGCTTAAGCAGAGTGCACCTGGCCTTGGAGTCAGGTGAGCTGATGATCCTCATCTCAGCTCTCTGCAAGGCAATGTGAACTCTGTCCACAGATGATGGGGAGGAGCCACCATCTTCCAGAGACTGCATCGACTTGAGGATATGATGTGTGTGGTACTGAGGAAACTCAAACACACTGCCTTCCTCCAGCAGGTCTGATTCTTTCTGCTCACTGGAAACATCTTCCTCTTTAGAGCTGACCTCTCCTTGGACTGTCTCTGATATATGAGATGACTTGCTTTCTTGTCCTTGATTCTGTTCAGTTTTATAGTCACTAATTTTTCTATCTTCACTCCTTCTTCTATCAGAAGATGCCCCTACCTTTCTTCTCTCTATTTGAGAGATAATATCCTCTTCATCATCGTCATAGTCCTCCTCCTCATCATCATCTTCCTCCTCCTCCTCCTCAAACTTATCAAAACAGGGCAGTTCCTTGGCTATCGGTGCCTTCTGTTCCTCACTGTGCGATGTCACAGTTGTTTCACTGTCACAGCTGTCAGCACTGCTTCCCATGCCCTGCAAAGATTCCTGAACCTAGGAAAGATGAGACATCAAAGGAATGAATGTACTGGAGACTCAACTACTGCCTTCTCAGGAGCCAGGCTAAGAGTACAAGAACACATTCATTGGGTATTGCGGTGGGGAGCAGAAAGAATAATGCACTTTGTGCAAGAAAAACAGTGAAGGAGAACAAAGAAACCATGGTATCAGATACATTAAAAGTACAACGAAGTATGGCACCAAAAGGAGATTTTTATTTTTTAAAGAGAAAACTCTTCACATATTCCTCTGATTTCACAATAAATTCTATATTGTAATAAGAACAGAAGTGGCAGAAGAGTAAGAGCAAATAGTGCAAAATGCTAGTATTTTAGGTAGTGATGACAAATGGATAGCTGGGTCGTGATACAAAGCATCTCCCATTCATAAAGGCTCACAGCACTGAAATGAAGGGTAGCATTAGGAAATGTATACGGAGAAGTGAGAACTGCAGAGTGTAGTGAAACTGTGTTCCAAGATAACACTAAGAATGGGAAAGCCAGTCTGCCCATAAACTCAGTCTGGTTTCAGTCAAAGAATTGTTGAAGACTGAGACTCTTACATTAGGATGTTAATCTCAATTGAAGACCACATCCAGTACTATTAGCTCATCTTTCCTTTCTCCTGATACTTCTTCCCCTTTTCATTCTAAATCACAGTTTAAACCAGAGCACATATATGAGGGAGTTGATAATTTAATAGGTAACAAATGGCAGGAAAAGCATCTAAGAGAAAGGAAAAAAGAAGAGATCTATGCATTGCAAAGCATATTCTTGAAGCTGGCCTGAATAACTGCTGTATTTACAAGTAGACAAGACATTTTCCTAAGAATATGTGGTATAAAGTACACTCTTGGAAGTTTACCATAGTTGATGCATGAACTAAAAGTTTTCCCATCTCTAATTTCTGCAGCTCTTGCTGCCATTAGGATATTAATTATTAGTTCCTTCTAAAGAGATTACTTAAGATGTTTTTTAGGCAATAGTTCCTTCTCCAACCATCTAGAAGATTTCAGCCATGAAGGTCATCTTCACAAGTACGTACCTAACATTGCACTCACTGGCACAGCCACAAATTATTATGAAAGACTGTGCAGGTTCAGATATTTTTCAAGTTAAAGGTATTAAAAGAACAAAAGATTATAATGCCTAGGTGAAATCCTGTGGACTACATGTGTGTCTATCTGTGTCCTAATCCTCCATCACATTGTTCAATTATGACTAAGGCATAAGAACTTGGATGGAGAACTCTGGCTGCTTTAGTAACATGAAGCTCCCCTGCAGAATATCCCATCTCAATGTCAAAATCTCCCTCAGAAATCTTAATTTTGGAAGTAAGAGACAAAAGGCAATATGGTTCAAATTTTGAGTTCTCTCCTGAGTTTCAGAGGAAGGCTATGGGTGCTAGAGTCAATAATTTAACAGTAGATGGCACTAAATTACCATACTTTTAAGAAACCATATATACTCCTGCGTATCCCCTTCATCTTTTCACAGGTTCTCTTCACTAGCTGCCAAGTTCTCATTTCCCCTAGCTGCATCATTTGCCCGTATTTTCTGAATTCAGCTCACCACTTGGTCTGAATAAAGCAGTAAAGGTGGCAGAGGAGAGCCTAGCAACTCTGTGGCACAAACCTCGTGCAGTCTCAATCTACCTTTTCAAAACAGCATAAGAGAAAAACCTCTTCCCTTTACAGCCAACACAGATAAACTCCACCAATATTCCAGTGCAGGGGCACTTAGCTGCAACATGCTTTTAATGGGCTCTTAATCAGGTTGCAACCAACACAAGGATCAGGAGTGACCAACTCTCCTTCTAACATGCCTGTCAACTTCAGTGCATTTGCAGTTTAGTACAGAGCTGAACAAGTATGTCAGATGCTTATGCTCTTTGCCGGGACTTGGGATCATTTTTCCCTTTATTCACTTTCTTGCTCTTGGAAAGCATTAAGCTGATGTTTAAGGGAGACAAAGACTAACCGTGTCTTGGCTTTTATTTTATTTCAACTCAGTTGAAAAGCTACTAAATAGGAAAGTCCAGAACGCCAGTACCAAAATGAAAAAGCAACACTGATGGATGGAGAGGGTGAAAAAATCACTTCCTAGTAACTAAATGCCCAACAGCTTTTAAAATGCTTGGTGTGCCACAAGGGAGAAACATATGGTAGCATAAGAAACAGTTCAGCAGATACAAACTATAGAAATGAAATTGCTGCAGGTATCCAGAATCCCATCTATTCCTTTGGGCTGTGGTCTAAGTCCCAGAAATAGCTGGCCTTGAGGACAGGATCCCACTCAAGGCTTTTCTCTGTCTGATTGACAGGCCAATCAAATCATGACTATTACTGTGTGAATGTTTTAGGAGAACCAGGAGAACAGCTCTCCAAAATATCAGATACAATGCTGTGCAAGCACGTGTATTGAGCAGACACCTAAACACCACGCTGGAATAAAAGCTTTCCCTAAGACATGAGGTCTCTGGTCAGCATCACAGTAATTTCTGGAACTGAGATCAAAGGAACTGGAACAAGAAAGAGCATGGAAACTCAGGATCAACTAAAATTAGTCTATCTTCACAGTAAAGCTAGTGTGAAATTGTTTTCATTTTCTGTCAGTCGTTAATTGAAAAAAAAAATTAAAAAAAGAAAAATATGCAGGGGGTGGGGGAGAGAAGAAAAAAGAGAGTGGGAAAGCAAAAATGATACAAAAAAAAATGAAATGATCAGCAGAATAGCTATAATCTCTCAAGACCTTAATCTCTACCCACTACTGAGAGGAATCAACTACCAGACAGTGAGAAAAAACACACCAGAAAGAACAAACAGGACATATTGAACTTAGAGCTTATTCCAGTCCCAAGTATACCCAGATTAACCTACCAGAAAGGCTTTCAGATTTGAACAGAGTTCTGTAAGGGACTCGGCAGGTCCAGCTCTGAAAATTATAATTTTATAGGATCGAGACTGACAGTCACAGTAGCAGTCAAACATCAACATCCCTCCTATCCTCCCCTACTGTTTCGCACTAATCAGGAGTATTTGAACCACAGAATGAGAGCCTTACCTGAAGCTGATTGAATGGAGAAGAATCTGTAGAGTCCTCAGCGAAGCCACTGCTGTCAGAGTGCTGACTCGCTGTCCGTAAAAGCTGATCTGTTTAAAACAACCAAAACCCAACCGTAATTACTTTACAAATCACAGCCTTTCAATACCAATCACATTCAATACCTGCTTTCCTTTTACATCAAAATAACATTAAGTGGGTAATACAATTGCTTTTCAAGTTCCACTTTGAACAAAACAGAGAAACAACTTGTTTGTTTCAAGCAAAGTCTCTCTTACACAAAGCCCTATTCGTGAAACTTCAAGCAGCAGTGGAAGAGAAACCATCTTTTACATTTTTCCTTCCTGTGCTGTGGAAAAAAACCTCTGCAGATACTGCCACCACTGGAGCTTTCCTTTCACAAAACTACCTCACTGGTTAATTCACATGCAGGCTAGTGGACGAGTTGTTTTGTGTTGAAAAGTACAGATTTGACACCTCTCCTGATCACAGAGATACTGAAGATCACTGGTCTCCCACCAGCCTACACCACCCCATACACCCAAAGGAACAGCATCACATGGGCAGACAGGGCCATGTGGAGGACTCTGCCAGCTGCTGGAGAGGGTCCACCACTGGTTTAGCAGACAAATGCAGAACATCCCTTCCACATCAATGGGCAACCTGCCAAAGCACATTCCCAGTGCTCATTTATACACGCAAAGCAAGATCCTCCTGCTTGTTCCTTTCTACTCAGATTAGGTAAGCATTAAAATAGCCTAAAGAGGCTCTAAAACCCTAAGTGCTTCCCAGGAGTGATTTCCTCTGGTGCAAGCACTGCACTTGCTAAGCAGCTTTGTGGGGAGATCTCGGCAAGCTCTGCAGTACACTATTGTATGTATACTGTTCCTGACTGGACACAGGAAGCACCCACCAAGTGCAAGGCTTACCTTATGGCACCAGAAACACTTTACTCAGCCTGAGGTAGGCAACAACCTTATCTCACCTTTAGGCCTCAGCAGAAGTATAAAAGCTTGGAGATGGGAAGCAACTACAGTGGCCTGTAGCCCCCAGACCCCTGCCACCTCCTCCTCTTGAGCCTTAGGTGAGAGCTTGCTGCTGTCTTCTCAAAGGCTCAATGCAGAATTTTGCCCCACTTAAATGTCATCATATAATTAATTGCAGTTCACAGCTCAATGCATTGGCATGCATTATGAAAACTGTTTCAAAACAGCTGGATATTCAGAACTAATTTTTTTTAGTATTAATTTTGAGAAACATTTTACTAACACAGAAATAAGTAAGAGCCTGCAGAGTCTGTGAACACCAGTAGAGGCAAGCTGCCCACTAAGCTTGTGTATCACTGATGTCACACAGCTTTTAGGGAGTGCCTTTCAAATTGTGCTGCTGTGCTGTTATCATGGTAGCCACAATATCCTGCGATGACAAACAACTTTTCTACCTCAAGATAGACATCCCCACCCAACTCCCAGTAAAGACAATGGAAATTACTTCCCTGAGAACTGGATCTTACTAACTGCCCAATTCAATTAACATAGCTGAAAGAGCATGCCATGAACAGCTTGTCACCACAGCTGAGGCTGGGGGGAAGCTGTTACCTTCTTCAAGGTGAACAGTTACCTACTTTTGTTGCCAGACATTTTGGACCCCTCTCTTTTTGTATCTGGTGAATTTTAATTTAAGAGAAAAAACCACTACTGATGAAAGCCTTAACCTCTGTTAGGCAAGACATCCCCACTTGTTCAGATAAAGCGCTGGCATTTGTTTTCATGCACATGAAGATCATTACTGCTCAACAGAATACTGACCTGCCCTTCTATTTCCTTCTCAGTCAGCATTTCCTTTTCAGCTATAAAAAGGAAAATGACACCTATATGTTTTCTCAAATCAATTCATGGTCTTCTCAGAGACACAGTACTAAAGTTAAAATCAGTCTTTTAGATAATTTTCTATAGCATCAGTTCTTTATGTACGGGCTTTGACAGCCTTACAGGACAGATACTGTCAGTCAAGGGATCAGCCCAGAGCAGTCATTCACACTGGCCTCATTTATCCATGGTAAGTGACTGGCACAGTATGAACAGATCCAAACTGCCTTGGTTCCACCTCAGGATACATGCCCTCAATACAGTCATCCTTTGCTTTCTGTGCGACAGAGCTGCCAGGATTTTTTTAACATTTTAAAGCAAACCAGAAAAGACATGATTTTTGAGTAGTCATCTGCTACCACACCTTAACTTTGTCTTTTGCAAGTTCTTAGGGTTCTCTGTAACACCACTATGCTGTAAATGCAGTAAAAACTTATAAAGAACGGGAATCTCTACTGAATCAATAGTGAAATGCCAAGGTTTGGTTCTGTAAAGACTGGAAATACCAACTTGTACACTGGGATACACTGATACATAATGGTATCCACTCTCCTTGACAACTACTGATCCAGCTATACCGCCTGCTCTATAGCACCTGGATCTCTCTCAGATTCAAGCAAACAAGGGGAAAACATGAAAACATTTTTTAAAAAGCTACAGAGTTACATTTGGCTCTTGATTAAAAATCATGCTTTCACCTGTGCAACCCCAGCAAGGCAACTGTACCTTCTGCAAAAAGGTACCACTGCACAACACCGACTCTGCCACCCAACAGTACTGTCAACACTACACAGAGGAAATCTGAACTACTGGAAGGAGGCCAGGGGCAGGATAGTAAGGAAGATGTGGGAGAAGGAACCAGCCACGACAAAGAAAACCAGAAGCAACAATCAAACTCCCATCCCAGTTTAACAGAGCACAAATTAAAATGTCTCTCAGATGGTTGTTTTAAGCTATATTAAAAAAAAAAATTCAAAGTATATTTAGGCACTGAATATGTGTCAAAAAGTGTGTGTATTCATAAATAAACTGAAAATGTTCTAAATAAAGAACACATGATGAAGAAACAAGTCTGTGGTTTACAAAATGTGAGAGCAGATTGATCAGAGCATCCCTATCAGGGAAATGATTAGTTCATCTATTGTAACATAATAATCAGCTACCAGTGGACTGTCCGTCTCACCTCCTATGCATCACTCAACCGCTCACACAGAAGAGGAGAAGAAATATGTGGAAACTGTCCATGAAGCTTTAACATTTGTTTCTTGTGCCTGCACTACTGGAAAAGCTCTAATGCACTTTGTATTTTATGAGATTATTAATAAATTAACATTCCCAACTTAACTATAAAGTCTTTCATTATGGGGTTAAGTATCAGCTGTCCCTTTTTCACATACTGATCACACCCTGCACCCCAGAACTAGCAAAACCAGCCCAGTAGGGAGCCCTGCTGCAAAAACTCTGAGTCCCTGGGGATTTCCTAGGATCTGGACAGATAAGTGCAGACTCCCATAAATACTAAATCTGTTCCAGATGTTTTCTTCTCACTCCTCCATATCCAATCTCCTGTGGAGCTGCACCCACAGAGAGCTATAAATACAATAATATATTAAGGACAGGAAGTACTGATGATGTGCTTTCTTCCCTTTCAAGAACTAAATTTTCAAACCCAATAACTGCTTTTGACTATCAGCGTAGGATGCCGTAAAAGAAACGGGTCTGTGGCTACTCCAAATTTCACAGAGCCACTGACATCAACAACCAGACATTCACGAATTACAATGTATTGAGAATATTTTGTCCTCTAGGCATTGTACCTGTATTTGTCTTGCTTTTGGGGCATTTTTTGGAATGGAAGGTGCTGCTGTATGATATGTCAGTAAGAATTTTGGTTTGGAACTAACAAACCTTTCTATCAGATAGCTTTGCAATAAGCTTTTTTTTATAGCGGACATTTAGCAGCACTGTATGTTTGCAAACTAGCTGAAGCTTTTCATTCGTGTGTTCCTAAAAAAACTGAAATAAGAAACATGCTTTAATTGCGAACAATAGCAAACTCTGTTGTTCAACCATAACAGTCAACACTCAACCAGAATATTTCAGTAGGAAAGAGAACCTCTTTTTTTTTGTTTGAATACTTCACTTCTTATTAAAGGCCCTCTTAACATGCCTTACAAACTGTTGTAAATGTCAGAGAAAGCATCCACAGCCCTCTGTGTAGATGTAAAATGACACTGCAAGGTTTATAATAATCAGTACCAACCCTGCTAATTGACAAAGAAATACCATCACGTGAAAAGAAGAAGTACAGAAGGTATTCCTTCAGGGGAAGCATTCATGTGGAATGAATTTTTTGTTTATGGGCGCTTATGCACAGTAGAGACAAAGCCACTGAAAAAGGTGGGTTTGTATAAGGATCATTGACTGAAATCACATTGCAACAGAAGACCTGTGGTTGAATTTCATGCTGATTCCACCTCATGAGATTGCAGTGAAAGTAGCATTTCACATTCAGACACAATGGCGAGAACTTTTAATAAGTGGCCATTAACTCTGGATGCCTTCACACTTGGTGAACATCCACTCTCCAAGAAAACAGGCCTCTATGTTGTCTCATGTTGGAGAACTTGCAAAAAAAATTGGCTACTGTTTTTTTTACATTTTTGATAAGTTCTCCATCAAATATTCTCCCTCTTGGCAACTTTACTGAAATCCACACAGAACAAAGCCCTAAGTTTTTCACATCTTCCAGGTGAAATAAAATGCTGGATTAAGACTAACTTTTAGCAAATATGCAGGCATTGACACCCTTGTAAGATAAGTCATAGAAAACTCTAGGCAATGCCTGCCTGATAATTGTGACACCACTAATCTGTGCCAAGTGTATTCAGAAATAGGTGGGACATAGTGCCTGGGAAACATGACCCAGCATGGCCTGCTTCTGTCAGACTCAAGCCCCATTGCTAGGACTGTTGGTACCTTTCAGCAGGTACACACAGGACCGTCTAACTTTTCTTCATTGCATGGGGGAAGAAGAGGGTAAAATAACTACTGGGAGCACAAAACAAAATTAGCAATTCAGAAGATGAAAAAAATTATTTTTTTCCTCCCTGACTGCAGCTCCTGGTTCCTTAAGTTGTTTTTCTCTGGAAAGCTCTTCCCGAAGCTGGCGAGGCCAGGCAAACAGGAGATCTGCCCTGTAAAGACTGCACCTCTTTTCATGTGATCATGTAAAGCAGGTGGTAATGAACTTCAAAATCAGCTAAGGAAGAAGTACTGGGAGCAGTTAGAGGTTCCGTTTCTGGCAATCCTTAGTGGTCTATGTTTGTAGCAGAGGAAGCTTAGTGAGCACTAGGCTGTGTTGTGCAAAGACCCTGATGAACAAATAGCACATGCTATCACCAATAACCAGGCATTATCCTCCAACACTTAGTCCAGGGCACTCTCAACCATGTTAATGCAATTCAGCTGACAGTTCACAAGATTGTCAGTTCATTTGTGAAAATGCAAATAAGATGATCTCTGTTTCTTAAGTCAGGTTTTTCTGCCTCTCTTTAGTATCTAGAGACACTAGTGATGTTTCACCAAGAAATTGCATTGCATCTAAGCACCTCACTAAGTGCAACAAGGTTTAGTTCTTGTTTAATTAAATGTATCAGCTAGGACTTCACTTGCCAATACTGGGCAAAGTAACAATCACAAAATGAACTTCAAAGTCAGCTTTTTACCCCTCCCAAGACATAAAACACGTAAGTAAGAACTTCAGATGAAAGCACAAACTAAGTGAACCACAACAGCCAGTGCACAGCGTTTTCCATGTGAGGGACTATGATTTCCACGTGGGTGTAGAGACACTAGTTTTCTGTGCAGACAGCTTGCAGACAGAGCAGTAGTGCATAGAGAAATGCTGCATGTATCATGCAATTTAGGTTTAAAACAATATAATTTCAGTTTAAATGGGTATCTTAAATTACAGGATCTACTAAGGAAAAAAAAAATCCTACACAATCTGAATTAACATTTCAGGGCGTCTGAGCTATCATCAATTATACAAAAGTGCAAACAGCTAGTGAGGTTATACGGCTGTTGTCTTGCCTGTAATTTGGTTGCCACTTTGTAGTAATGTTCTGTGATTTAGCTAAAAAAGAAACCCAGAACTTTTTTATTTCTAGAGAGGAAGCAAACTTTAGAAGCTTAAAATACCTGAATCAGCCTTTCAGATATGGAAGGACACTCAGCAGTCTGCCGTCTCACAGAAGTTGCAGTCTACTCACCTTTCCTTGACTTGGTCACTGCTAGCTGGTGTGTAGCTGAAACGTGAGGTAGATCCCCCTCTGTACTCTGGATCTATCAGGAAGAGGAGAGGAATATTTTGTCAGGCCAACTGAAATATGTTCCTGTGCTTAAGAATGCCTAAGCTATACACCCTGCACATGCAGGAGGAGGTTTTGTTGGTTTTTCCTCCAATTCAACAGCCTATACCGATCGAAAGAGCAAATCATAATCTCCTTGAACCAACTTTCATCAGGCATTCAGCAATGCTCTGGAGGAGAACAGGGATCCTTGGGCAGCCCTCCCACCCACAGCACAGGACTCCCCTCTGGTTACACACAGCGTGCACAAAGACCTGGAAATCACATCCTGTGACAGAGTTCTCAGTTCCTCTTTGACGAAACACTAAATTTACTGTGTGAAAACACCTCTGACTACCTTTACACTACCTTCTTCTTCCAGTCAGAACTCTTGGCCCTTCATTTGAATATAAAGCACAAGTACAATACATTTAGAAAAATGACACAAGGACTGTCATCTGCTGCCCTACCAACTATTTCCTACAAGCCACCAGTCCTCCAGCAGAAGGACCCAGACCCTGACAGAACCTACTCCAGACCTCCCCACACCACTACTTGTGGAAATACTTCTTATGTCTTCCAGTACAGAAAAGGAAGAAAACATATTCAGATCCATGCACATTTCAACTGGGAAACTTTAAACTACATAAAAATGAATCCTTTTACTCAACAGCTTTGTGAAACACAGTATTATTAAGAAAGCAGTTCTCCAGCAAATGTTCAAACAATGAAAAGAATATGGCTAAAATCCCAACAGGGAGGACTTTGTTTTGTTCAAAACCAAGAACATGTTCTCTCTTTTGTGTGATCCAGAAAAAATCCTAACGGATCACACGCAAGTCCACATGCATAACCCCCCAATCCAATTATCCACACCCCTTCCCTCTAATGGGCTGCCAGCCCAGTTACAAAATTACCATGCAATGAATTTTTCTCCATTTTTTACCAACTTATCATTAATTTTATCAAATTATCAAAAAACCAAGGTACTGATGTTGATAAGCCAAAATTAGTATTCTTGGCTAAAGAAGAGGTTATATCTGCATTGATATCAGGTGTATAGCAGCCACAAGGGTGCATTTTCTCAGTTACAAGGGTTTTGAGGAGTACTTGGCCTGTACTTTTCACCATTAATAAGTGAGCAGCATTACTTTTGCACGATAAACCTAGCAGCTTCTGTTCCTTTAGGAGATGAAGGCTGTTCCAAAGGGGTAAATCCTTATTTTGTCCAAATGCAGGGGAGCATAGCAGGGGCTCACCATTTAAATATTAGGAATTTTTAAATTTTTTTTTTAAACAAGGAACAGCAAGTAATTTTACAGACACTTTAATAAAACTGGAAGGTCCAGGAAAGGTGTCTTGATTCTCTCAAACCTCCCAGTTTCTGATGGCTAAATGTGACGGCTAAATGTACAGCCTTCCAACAGCTAAGCCTCTTCTCATTTAAATACCGTCCACCTCCTGTCCTTGGCTGGGAGACAGCGTTCCAACCGTGTCCACAGCACGGTGCAGCTCCTCAAGCAAACAGAAGCTCCTTCCCCATCCCTTCAGCCAGTATTAATGCTGGTAAATGACCTTCAGGACTGTCCCTGGCCACCGCAGGAGTGGGTGTTTGGGGGAAATCCTGCCCTGACTCACTCCCACACTAGCTATCTTCACAGCCACAGACTTCCGAAGGGCACGCAAACCTCCAAGGCATTTGTAAGCATGGAAAGAACTTCCTTGATATATCTGTCATCTTTCTTAGGCATAAGAATGCACTCCAAGCCAAGCTAGGAAAACAGGGGGAGGAGTTATTGTCACTGTTTCTAATACAGTTTATTGTTCATTACACCCTGCTTAGGGACGCACAAAAATAAAATCACACTGCCAGGAATTGTTCTGAAATGTCTTCAACAAAACAGAATCCCTCCCTCCCAGGGATCTGTAGGCAGTTGATAAGTATATACTATATTGCATCAACAAAAAATTCACCACAATCCCATCCCACATTATATGTTGTCTTGCCAAAACAGCTGTGTTCATGCCTGGCATCTCTGCACGAAGTGTGTCAACTAAAAGTTCACAAACACATCGCATTTGCGTACAACACAGTAAGTCTTTACAGTCCAACTTAGTCTGAAGGAAAAATCCACTCCTCTTTTTAATACACACACATACACACACATATGCATATATATATATAAAATACATTAATTGTTTCAGTTTTGCCCTAGGGTACCAAAAATGGATTTCTCTACTGAAATATGCAGCAAAATGCATTGCTACTCAGTCCCCTCCAATTGTGCCAACGCAAACATTTTTGTACCTACACAACAAGCTGTATCAAGAAAATTATCTGGCTGAAAACTAAGCCAGGAAAAAGAAATAAATCAAAAATACACTGGGTTTCTTTTTCCCCTCTCAACTGGACCAGTCCTTTGTTCTGGTTCAGTAGATGGCCACACATGTGGGTGAGGACACACTGAAATAAACAAGTGGCAGGAACCACAAGAGGCTTGATTACCTTTTCTTGTGCTTGATGAGTGCCCTCAGCTACAACATTAGTTGAAGAGCTTGTCATGACAACATGACACTAGACACAGTATCTACTAAATCATCACTTCATCATTTACTGTAAAACTCTGGGGCTTTTCTATTCACTTGCTTTCTTCATTTCACCAATGAAATCACAATAGCCTTCATTTTATATATCTATTTCACATAGACAAAGAACTTCACTGCTGAACTTTTAACTTTTAAGAGTCACACTGAAATGTGTTCACAAAAGCATCTACTCATTTAAGAATTCTGAGACAGTTCTTACAATTTAAGCTGCAAGTCTATACAAAAATTGCCTTCTTGAATTTGTAGGCTGCATGTTTACTAGCCTAATAAACAAATCACGCACAGAAATCTGGGAATTAAAAATCCTTTGGGACAATTATCACTATAAAAATGGATATCTGCATTTACAAAGATATTAAAAGACAGCTAGCACAGAATTTGTAACTAAGCCATCACCCAAAGTCATGTCACAGTGACTTTCAATGTGCTAATTTTCAGAGAACAAATAAATCCACTTAGAGTAGATTGTTATCAAAACCAAAAGTTGCACAAGATGAGCACCTCACGCTGCATTAAAGACTTCTGTTTCATGCAGCAAAACTCTTCCTTTATTCACAAATTTATTTTTAATCAACATCAATTAATAAACTGAATTTACTTTTAGGCAACAAAAGTAATGATTCCTACTTAACAATTTAAATAAAATAAAAATTAAAACCCCAGGGTTTTGGTACATACAAAGCCTAACCGAGATCTACTTACACAGGGAAAACTTCCTAAGGGTTATGCCAGTGATTGCAATTACCTGAATTTGATTAAAAAGAAAAGAATGAAAACTTTCCCACTGACTCTTAGGAATAACAGCAGCAGCAGCACCAAGTTAACTTCATTAAGAGGATCAATTAGAGCAGCCTGCAACTGCTGAGAAAGTGCAACACTCAGAGAATTTAAAGTATTCGTGGAGAAAACACTGTCAACTGCACAGGAGGGAACATTCCTCTGCTGGCAGACAGCGAGTTATGTAAACTGCATGCACAAAGAAAGTAATGTATCTTCACTCACCTCTTCCATCTCAAAGGAGTCCTTCTGCTGCAGCATTAGGTTCGTTATGGACGGGTTTGCGAGGGGAGCGCAGGGGTCTCTACCTGGCGATGCTGTGGACAGTCTCTGTGTCAGGACACTACTGTCGGATGTACTGGAACTGCTGCTGAGGCCTGGCGAGTCCAAAAGACCGGGTTCCTCACAGGGTCTATCCTGGGCACCTGCCCACCTGCCACCCTGCCCATCAGCTGGAGGCTCAGTACCCTCTTGTGCATCGTCAGTCACAGCAGGGAGGTGCGCAGGTCTCTCTGTGTTCGCAGCCTTCGTCTGACTGCTGCCTATCTCCTCCTTTACAGTAGCCAAAAAAGAGGGACAGTCTTTCTTTTTAGGATATTTTGGCAATTTAGATTCATTTTTCGCATCATTTTCTTCACTCCCTACTTCAGCTGGACTTTTCCCTTTTTCAACAGGTGAAGGACTTGAGGAGCTGCTGCCATCAGCTTGCTGTGTGCCACACAGATTGAGTTTTGACAAGGTCTTCATTAACCGACTGGCTGTATTGCTGCGATTCAGAGGGGGAGGGCTGGATGCCTCTTTGCTGGAAGACACTGAATTCATACTACCGATTTTCTGCAAAGGAGTCCCAGAGACTTGAGAATACAAAGATGAAAAAGCATTGGCCACAGTAGTAAGCACTTCAATCTGACGAAAACGACCTGCACAGGAACGAAACACAAGGCATATCTGAAGAGGGAATTTTGATCATAACCTCTGCCCAGCCCCACAAACCGCCTCCTACTTTTATCAAGGGCCCCTAAGGCTGAATGAACACTGCCTTGGCCTGTAACATGAAAGTGATACTGTACTATGGAGAAAAAGAAACACCTTTGCAAGAATCTTTACTAAATGCACAAGAAGAGCATGCAAAGTTCTCCCAAAGTAAGTGACATATGTGTGTGAATGCAAGTTTATTTACAAAATGCTAGAAAGAGTTACTTGCATTCCTCTCTCCATCTACAACTACAAAAGGACAGCTATGCCCTCATTTCAGCAACACTCATTGCAGATCCAACAAAGTTCCTGTCCAAGTCAATAGAAATACTGCCCCAGATTTCAACAATGACAAAAATAGGTCACTGCCACCCTGAAAAAAATCCCACCCAGAGACTGAAGAACACCAGAAACAGAGGGATATTGCTGTTTGTTTCAGTGCTCTAAAGCTGCAACAGAAGACAAGATTAGACTAAGAGATGAGAATGATACAAACCAGAAGGCAGCATAACTTACAGGATGCCTTTTATTTCCCTCCCCCACTACAAACCCCTTCCACTCACCCCAAGGAGTACCACCCTGGTGGTCACCTCTTGCCTGTTTAAGACCAAGCAAGAATTTTATTACGAATTCTGAATGGAATTTGGCCTTTAGGCTGTAACTGAGTTTTGCCAGAATATTAGATACACACCTCTTTTGGGGTTGTTTACATAGTTAATAAACTCATAAATAAACTGTGCTTCAAAAACATACTTACTTGTTAAAGCAAAACTTGGATTTTCCACTTCCATGCGCTGTATTTGGGCATTCAAGAACACTTTGATATCTATCCCTCTGGCAAATGACGATGAATTAAAAAATCTTGCTGGAATTTTTGAAGCAATATCTGGTTCATCTCTTCCAAACCCAAGGTTATAGAGCACTTCTTCAGGATCTTCCTCATAAAGCTCCAGTAATTCAGAAACACTAGACAAATGAAAGACATTTACCATCTACCTGTCTCCTTTTAAGCCCTTCTATCCAGCTGCTAACTCAGCCCAGTAGCCAGTTTGGTTTATTGAACTTTTGACTCCTACAGTTCAGCCTAGTTTTGGAAATAATTGTGGAGATCTCTGCATCTAAAGTTTTGGTTCCCATGATGAGAGCCGTTGGCCCAGACACATCACAGATCCAAGCCTGTCATTTCAAAAATCAGTTCTATTCTGCAGAGCTCAAATTTTAAAATGCCATTAAAATTTCAGGCATTTTTAATGTTTATGTCCATTTGTTAGCATTTACTGAAAACCACAACTAAAAAAAATTAGAAGTTTTTCAAGCAACCAAATGAAAATTCTCTTCTCAGCTACCAAATGCAACAATGCACATAAAACAAGCCAAGTCCATTTAACTGAGAAACAGACCTTCAAAGCATAGCACTGTTTTACCTTGAAACAGTTGCGCTGCTTTTTCCAGAGCCGGTAGAGTTCATACTTCTCCCCTTCTGATGGAACTGCATCCTCCTGTCCTTTGCCAGTACACCATTGCTGTCAACACAAACAGAGAGGACCCCAGCAATAAACCTCTTCTGTTCAGGGACTTGATTCTCTGTCTCGCTGGGGAGCTCACCCTCCAGCACTGCTGAATTTCTCTTTTCCCTTTCAGTGTTACCTGGTTTATATTAGCCATGTCATTTATTGAAGTACAGAAACAAAAGCAAACCCTGGGCCACCTCAGTAAAAATGTACATAGACCATATGAATTTAAAGGCAAATACGAGCGAGAAAACAAACCCTGATCTGCCCTTGCTGCCCCACCCTCCCTGTTCCCACCCTCCTCCAGTAAGGAAGCCCAGCCTCGGGTGAGCTGTCCTTGCCCTGCCTTTTCCTGCCTTCCCTGGGCCGCTGCTTCCTCCAGCAGGACCACCCCTCCCTGCAAGGCCACGCTGTCCACGCCTCGGTACCCGGCTCGCCCCAGCTGCCACCCGCCTGCAGCAGCGCAGGCAACCTGCCCGGACCTGGCTGGGGAAGCTGAAGAGGCTCCAGGTGGGGGGAAATGAAGCAAGACAAGCTCCAGCCCACACTGCTGGCCAGTCTCTTTCCCAATCCCAAACTATTTCTTCCCTGCATCTGGAGAAGCTGCTTGAGCATTAGGTGGTATCCTGGGTTCAAACATACTTTTACTGCTGATCTCCCTGGGGAACAAGCTGTTCCCCCCAAGAACAGCCACGAAGAAACCAAAGGCAGCAGAGGACTCACCTAAGAGCATATATTTATTTATGGAGCCCAGCTCAGGAGCAGAGAGGATGCTGCCCACAGGGGCTGTGCAGTATTCGCTGAAGTCTCAGTGGGGTTTTAGTTTTAGCAGATTTTATTTAGAAGCTCTAACAATCTCTGCTCTCTCAAAGTCTTTTTTCCCCACTCCCAAAAGACATCTGCTGTGACAGGCAAAACTAATTTTCCCTTGAAATTTCTGAAACAGTGAGCAATCAGTGAGGCAAAGAAGGTTAATCATGCTAAGTTACTAAGATTTGTCATTTCTCTGCTTTCCTCCTGCTACTCCAAAATATATCTCAGGTCTGCTGAAAGAATAAAAACCTGAATTTTTTTTTTCTGCACCTCCTAATGACTATTTCTGTGTTATCTGGATCTCTTCCTTCCCTTTCATGTAAGCAGACATGGACAGAAGAGCTTTAGCTCTGTGGCAGCCCCCATGACTTCTACTGTCCATTCTCCCTCCTGCCCTTCAGTATAAAAATATTCCTCTGAAGTAAACAAACACAAAAAAAGATATTTACCACGTTTCTGTTTGGGTATCACTCCGTAGATGATTAGCTGTAGAGAAAGAAGAAGAAGAAGTTACATCCAGACCTCTTCATAACTACACTTCCCACAATCAGTATGAAGAAGCAGACAGTGAGCACGTTTACCAACAGTACTGCATAAATCAGATTTTACTTTTTCCATATAAATGTGACTGTCAAGTGTTTCTAGTATACGGCTGATACAAAGATGATCTGGTTAAATCAAGCTCTCTTTAAAATTAAATCTCACACGTACACACATTTACATACTGTCATTAATCTTATTACTCAAAATTTAAATTGTGATAAGCTGGTAATTGTTATATAAACCATTTATTGCTTTGCAACTGAAGACATGATTACCAGCTGCAGGGCTGTTCCCAGGTGGGAAGGGGAGGAGGACAAACAGGCATGCAAGGATTGCTCCAGTAGAGAAGGTGAAGACTATAAGAAAGGCAGCTGGCCCCACGGCCAGGTGCTGAGACTGTATTTGTTCATCTTTTCATCAGCAAAGTGGGGCAGGGCCCTGGCTGCCTGAGCTGTGCAATACATGGACAAGAGCTCAGTGAAGCCCTTGGTGCTGATGGGGCCAGCAGACGTGCTCAGAGTTGAGAGGGCTTGGGAGGGAGGCTGTCTGCCCAGGTACCAAGCACCCGGTCAGGCTGACAGGGAACTCAGCACCTTCTGCAGCTGGATCACATGGGAACATCCCAGGCAGCATTATTCTTTCAGAACTGAACTTCAGATTTAAATTATGGTTTCCCCAAAGAGGCAACTCAGCATTAACAACTCCCCCCAGGAGACAGGCAAGGAGCACGTGTCTGTTACAGCAGCCCTCAGAATCAGCTATGAAGAGAGTGATGTCACACACACTGCCAGGAGAACCCTGCATCTCGACCCACTGTGCCAGCAGAGTAAAGTCAGCAACTGAGAGTAAAATGTGGAAACCTCACAGCCTCTCTCTTGGTTTCAGAGGCATCACAAAGAAATGTATGCAAAGGAATGTATGCAAAACACAGATCCCACATCTCTTCTTTTTAATATTCTTGCCTATAATATAAAGGTAAGCCTATCTGTAAGGATTATCCAGTGACTAAGTTGAACAGCTGAACGATAGGTTTTACCAGCTCAGCAGTGGGCTGGGGTTACAGGTCCCTGCCCAATGCCCTCTGTACCATTCACACAGGGCTCTGGCTTGTATCTGGACTCAGGCAGTCAGGGCTGCACAAGAGCAGGCCATTCATCCCAGCCTCAAAGGGGCTGTCTGTCTGGCAGGGCACACAGCAGTACTCCAAGAAGCTCTGTTGTCCCCTTGTTCTTGGATGGGAAGCAAAGCCCAGCAGAAACACCCGCATCCTTACCCAGAAAAATCAACCAGCAATTCTAGTACTGGGGCCTTTTCATTTGAACAAGCAAAATCATGCTAAAGACCCATAAAAAACAGAAGTCCTTGGACATTACAAGGAGAAAAATTGAAAAGAAAAAAGTGACATGATGTACTGAAATGCACTGATCCTTGCATTCTTGGTCATATGCTCAGACCCTTGGATTATCATTACAAAGAAACTTTTCCTACGAAATCTTTGTACTGCAGGCAATCTAACAAGTGGAAAAGACTGTCAATAGGAAAATTTAATCCTATTTAATCTATTGCAGTAGGACACTCATTTACTGCTTTTCTATCATTATCAGATCAAGATCATTACCAGATAAATTTTTTCCCTAGAAGCCTTAAGTCTTTAAAAATTAAAGATATTTCCTTCCTCCAGGCCTTGTCCCACTGCTTTGACACTACGGGCAAGACTCATTTGGAAGCAAAGGGCTTTCTACTACACCAGCTCTGGCACTTAGCAAAAGCTGTAATTCAAAAACATTAAAAGCTAAACGGGGAGAGTAGTTTTATCAGATAACCCTAGGACCTGGTTTGTGAGACATTTTTTTGCTATTTTACTACAAGATGCTGCTGTTAGAACAGAATCCACAGTGCTTTTGTTAGTTTGTTTATGGGCACCTCTAAGCTACAATCAATAGAAAGGCTAGAATTCTTTTTTACAAAGTCCATGGGGAACAGCCACATCTCCTTCCCCTTAAAAAACGGAAGAGAAAAAGGCAAGCAGCTAGCAACAGAAGAGTGTATATTGTGGCTGATCCAAAATACTTACTCAGCTTTGGTGCTTTTCACTTTTAAAAGCACTTAGCCCTTAACGGGTTTGCCTCTTGGCTAACAGAATTTCATTCCTCCTTTCAAAAGCTCGCACACGCCACTCCCAAGGGATTCAGTGGAAGTGGGACATGCAGGACTGCCAAGAGTAACCCATGGACAAGAAGAGCAAGTAGGAGAAATCATTTTCTCACAGCCTTGGTAAGTGCTCTAGGCTGTCCTGTCATTGTGGGTATGAAAATGAGAGGGCAGAAGCAAATTCAGGGCTGCCTCTGACCTTTGGGTCAGAGACCCAGAGTGTTTAACTCTAGCAGTAGTCTAAATAACTTCAAAAAGCAAATCTTCCTGCATTTTTTTGTGTGCTTCATTCTGATTTTCTAGCCAATGCCATTCTTCAAAATAAAAATCAGATGACTGAATATAATTTTTTTTTGCTAGAAAAAGAGTCATAATCTGCCACACCCACCTTCGGCTCCCAGGGATAAGTCATCTTCAAAACTTCCTCCATTTCTCACCAGCATGCCTGAAAACATACAGTTAGCAGTTCAACAACTACAATGCTCCGATGTTTTCCTTCCAGCAGCTTATCTAAAGACATTAGCAAGACACTTCATTTGATACAAGAAATAACCAGACTTTATTTACAATCCCCGCATTACTCATGCAGTTAAAATGCATTAAGAAGCAAGAAGTTACATTTCAGAACATAACAAAACTATTTTGAAAGAGAACAACTGCAACACTGCTTCAGTTTTATGCTCTCAGAAACACCCCCGAGTCAATGTGCGAGCAAATTAACTGCAAGTGGGAACCTGGAGGTACCACTCAGCACATCTGTGCCTTCTGCTGCTGTGTTATCTACCCTCCAGACATCTTACCAGGGGAATCCAGACTCTGAGTCCAGCTGGGGCATTCCCCTCTCACCTCCCTGTACCAGATTAGGAGCTGAAGTGAAGACTCCAGGCACAGCAAGTAATTCTTCTTCACCCTGTTACTACCTGCACATTCCCACTGTACTTTGAACTTTGGTATTCGGACCTGCTCGGATAGTAAAATTTTCAGGTGTGGCAACCACAGTTATTAGAGGCAGAGACTGCCTAATACTCATGAGCTGGGAGACAAAATCACCTCCCTGTTTTGCACATTTGGGGTTTTTTCAGACCTTCCTAAGATCTCCAGAAAGACTTATTCAGGTTCTTTCCTCCCTTCTCCAGTTTCTCGGGCACAATTGCTCTGCAGTGAGAATAACTCTGCAATGCTGACCCGGCTGTGGTTTGTACTGCTACTAAAGAGACGAAGTCTCACATGAATGTCCTCGAAAACACAGTTTCCAGCAAAAGAGATTTCAGTAGGTAAAGCCCTTCCTTACCCTTCAACAGAGGATTGCTTTGCTCATCCAGGGAGGCTCCCAGAGGCGTTCTGAAACCACAGAAGAGATTAACGCTACTTAAGAAACTTGCTGCTTCATGTCCTTCTTTACAGCATGTAACAAGCTTGTGATAGCAGCAGTTGTCCCTCCCTCCCTCCTTCCCTCCCTCCACCCCCAGAAAGCACAAACATCTGACGACTGGCAGTAACTTCCTAAACAATCCCCAGCCCTCTAAACAAATACACCTTGCTGAGAGAAACAACAAAACATAATAACTGCAAAGCTCAAACACCTTCAGGGGCAGCAGCCCTTGCTGAGGAAAATCATGGACTTCTCAGCAAAACACTCAGAAACAACAAGCATGAGTTTCTGAATGGATTAATTCAATCTCATTTATGCAGCAAAAACTGTTGCCATTTTTCTACACCTTTAAAACTTCTTGGAGAGAGAGGTGAAAAGTTGTATCTGGCAATCAGGAAGAATCAAGATAAAAATCTTGACAGCTATGTTAGCTGTCACTTGCCAGTTCTGATACCTTATAGACTCTTCACACTAGTTCTCTTTCGGATGATCCCTCCTATTGCTGTTGCCTGAAGGGCAGGGGATTTGCTGAACCTCATGGTGCTCGAAAGGAGCAGCAGAAGCCTCACAAATGACAGGTCCATTCCCACTCTGGGTTCACACTGTATTTAACACTAGCTAGATGTTTCCACATCTTGTCTCTCAGACATGTTTAACCAAAGCCTTGTCACTTCTAAGTAGCACAGCATTAACTTTCAAAGCTCAAAAACAAATTCAGAAATACAATACTCATAAAGAAGGGGAAAGCAGATGATTTATGTACCTACATTATGTATGTTTCATTTGGATTTTTAATTAGACAAACACATAAACCTGCCCAAAGACCTGAAAGTAAACAGCGCTCTGATACAGTATTTATTTTGGTGCCATGGCCAAATTAAGCAAGGGAAGTTTGCATCTGCTTTCTAACAGACCTTACACTTCACAACCTTATTTTTCTTTCCTCTCTGAAAAGAGCTCATTCTCTCCAGATGCAGCCTGCTGATATGGAGCAAGCTCACTTCAACACGCCTTTTGCAAAGCAAAGCAAAGCCCCACCACGGTGGGACTCCAAGGCAAACAGCCGGAGCATCCAGGTGCATAAGCTTGTTTCAAGTGACAGGACAGACTCTGCCGAGGCTCAGATCTGAGTCTGTCCAGATCTCAGGTCTGTCCAGTCAGAGTCTGAAAAACCTTAGGATATATTGTCTAAACCCGTCATGCTACAAGAAGCCGTATGTTCTGAGGTAATGACTACGCTGGTTGTTTACTCCCTGGCTCTGATGGGTGCACTCCCAACCTTCTCCCTCTCCTTCCCTGGTGGCTACTCCCATGCCTCTATGTTTTCGATGTAGAAACTTGCTGGCATTGACTGTGACAGCCAAGGTCAGTGCTGCATGCAGTGACTGGCAGAAAGCAGTAAAAGTATCCGCCAAAGCTGGCATTTTCCTTTATAAATTAAGTCTGTCACCACTACATCACATTAGGAGCTACCACAAAAGCATCCTTGTCAACCACCCCTTGCTGCCCTGCCTGCACTGCTGCACACAGCTGCCATACACCCCCTGCCTTTGAAAAACTTCCTCTTAAGAACTAGACAAAAAATGAGTTTAAACAAGGGACAAGTACCACACAAAAATCCTTTCAGGCAACAGCATGGATAGCTCTGCCTCTCTGCACCAGGCTGTTTTTCACCAGCGAGACCCACAGCTCTGTCTCAGAGCAGCCCTGTGCAATTGGGAATGTTTGGGCTGGGGGTCCTTCCACTTGCTGTGCCCTCAGGATGAGGTCTCCCTGCCATACACAGCCTTAAGGCTTCCTCTCATCCCACAGCTTTGTTTGTTATGCTACCAGTTGTGCTCAGGTGGTCTTTCGGAACAGGACAAGGGTTTTGCACTGTGCTGTGGAAGTGTTTAAACTTCAGCTTTTAAAACCTTAACTGGGCAGAAGCCATGTTTATTTTAAACTTGAGGCAAAAAATCTCTTCTTTCTGAGGCATTTCAAGAACTCACTTCCTGCATATCTACAGGAGATGGCTCCTAGATACCTCCCACATCCCCTGTATTACTGGCAGAGTTTAAACATATTCAATCAAAATAATACACGTCATCACAAGAGTTGACAAAAACTTCTTTTTATCTATCAGTGTAATACAAACACTTGTGTTTCAACTTCTATGAGCTTTCTTATTACTTCAGAATGTCTTTTCAAAGTCCTGGGGAGAGCAAAAGAAGCCTTTTTCAAAGACATGTGATTCCCAAAATGTGAATGATCCAGAGACTTTGAGTAACATCTGACATTTTTTATGCCCCCATAATTCTTATCACAGTATGATAAATACTTACTTTTTGTCTTTTGGGGTTTGCTGTTAGTTCTTTCTTTACAAAAAGCCCAAAACAACAAACCATGTGTCTACCAAGGTACATAACATGGGATATTAGGAACCCTCCTCTCCTCCAAAGCAGATGTGAAACAGAGATGCCAAGTAATAAGAGCCCCAAACCACTAACATAAATAACAAAGGACAGCTAGTAATTTTTTTTTATCCATATTAGAACAGTATTGATGCTTTTAGAAACAAACAAAGGAATACATCTTATAAGCAGATTTATTTCTGCAGTGGGTTGATATTAAGGTTTTTTGTGCTGCTGCCAACTCAAACCAGGAAAAGATTTTAAAAGTGCCAATTTTCTTCTGATTCCACAAACACGCACAGAAACGCAGACAAAATGTGAAGGACTGCTTTTAGAAAACATGTAACAGAGAAAATATTGTTTTTCAGTAACTGACTCTTCATTTATAGTAATAGCTACATGGTAACTTGTTACGGAGCTAACTTGTAAGAATAAGGTTGTGCCATAGAAGCTCAGTTTGTGTATGCCCACACTTTGCAGCAATCAAAGCTCGACAGCAAAACCAGTGTTATTAAACAAGTAAGAAGTTTCAGGGAGGACAACCTAGAAACTGTAAATTTCACAACTGTTATTTTTAAACAAAACACTGTACTATCTGCAGGGCTATTCTGTCCTCTGCTAATGCTGTCCTCTTTTCCTATGTACATTGCTATCAAGAGACAATCTGTTCAAGGTTTCTATAAATACAATCACTTATAACACTGCAAAGTGAATTATCAGTTTACTACTCATGCTAGCAACTGCTTGCACTTATATTAGGCACAAAATAAATAAACTATTCTGCAGTTTAAAACACAAGGAACTGTGCAGCCCTTCAAAGGCAGCTGGGATTGCACCTCCCAGACATGAACTCTACATGCTGGCACCCTGCACACCATAGACCAGAGGCTAACTCCTATCTGAACAGCATTGTTTAGGATTTTTTTTTTTTTTTTTTAAATCTTTCTGAGGAGAACACAAGATTCCTCTGAAAAGATTTACAATAGTAAGTAGCTGTACTTTAAAAGACTTCTGCAGAAGGAGAACAACAGGTTTCACAAACATGCATTACCTACACTTGCGTTTCTGTATTAGCAAAACAGTAAAGTTGTGCTTCATTTGTTATTTGTAAAACAAGATTCCTGTATTTTGGGAATCAACCGCCAGAGACGCAAACACATTCCCAAGAAATGTGCGGTGCCAGTTTTAACAATAAGTAGCTACCAGAGCATGGGTACGCAACTGCAAGCTTTGTGTTATTACTCAAGACTTTTGGCCATCTATTAGATGTTCATGTTGTCAGTTTGCAGCGTTGTGCTATTCCGTAAATTCTGTATGGAAATAGTAAGGACCACAGGGCCAGGGAAGGTTCTAGACAGAAATCCTGCAGATTTAGACATAGTGGCACTGCACCATCAGGAAGAATATCTCCCCTAAGGGCCTCTTCCCCCTTCAGTCCTTACGTTTTTTGCCCTCCTGGCTCAAAAAGTACTTCTAAGAAAGCACAAAATTCATAATACTGCTTTTTAAGGATATAGTTTGGTAGACCAACAGGGCACCAGATTTGAGGTAAAGTCAGAAAAATCTTCTCCCATTCTGGCATTTTGGAAGGATGGTCTGTCAGGTCTGAACACTTTATTTTAGGGATTAGTACGATTTCAAGCCTGTAGCTGCCAACACCCTATCCAAGGCACAGCCTGTAAAGATCTGAAGAAAACTATATGGAGGATCCTGTAGCTATAAAACAACCCACATTTCACAGAGTAAGCCAGTCAGCTGCTTACTGGATCAAGAGATCACAAAGCCACAGCTAATCTCAGTGGTAAATTCTTGCCGTAACGTAGAAGCTCTTAAAAGCAGAAAGAAACCAGAAATATCAAATAGCAGAGCTCTTGAAATGCCATTGTTAGCTACTGGAAAGCTAATTGTTAGCTTCTCCCCATCAACTCTGCCTACAAGGATTGTTAGGACTGAATGGACAAAACGACAGGACAAAAGCAGCTGCTACTGATGTAGCATTTGTACTTTTATGTGACTGAGGATGAAGAAAAAGTAATGCCATCAGCCTGTTCCAAACACCAAAAATTAGTTTGCAACAGTAATAGAAAGACAGAATATATACACCATGCCTCAAGGATAGAGGACATTAAGAAACTCAGATAAATCAGGTCAGTCTAAACTGTGCCATCACTCCTGAAGGCCCGTAAGCACAGAGGCCATGCCGCGGAAGCACCGTTTCTTTAAAGCTGCACCAAAAACCAGGCAAGGAAACAGTGGAAGCTTTAAACTGGAGTCCCTCAGTGGCAACCGCTGCAGCTTCCAAAGTAACGCTGCCTTCCTTACCCTCAGCTGAGTTCCCCCGCCGGCGGCTGAGAGCCTTCAGGCCCATTAATGGGACGCCAAGGAGGGAAGCGGTGCCGAACGCCAGCTCTCCTGTGGCCATGCGGACTCGCCGCTCTGCTCCCGGCGCAGGCGGCCGGAGGCACAGCCCGGCCGGAGGCACAGCCCGCGCAGCGCCGAGGGGCGGCCGTGCCAGCGCCGGTGCCCGCTCCGCTCCCCGCTCCGCGGCCATGCCCGCCGGGGCTGCCTCCCCTCCGCGCCGCGGGCACTGCCCGGCCCCGCTGCCGCAGCGACCCGCCGGCGGGAGCACCCACCTGCAGTCCTTCAGCCATATCGCGATCTTCTCGTTGGGAACGCTGTGACAGCCTGAGGGGCAGAGCAGGAGAGAGAAGCCGACAGTCAGTAAACAGCGAGGCCGCCCCGCCGGCCCGCGGGGGTCCCGGTGGCCCGCGGGCTGCCGCCCCCCGGCACTGACC
>VZTI01001523.1:409141-464673 GCA_013397865.1 Struthidea cinerea
CTGGCGCTGGGGCGGCGCGGCCCCTCGGGCCTGGCCCGGCTCGGAAGGGCCGCCCGTGGCCTGGGCCCGTAAAGGATGTTTCCAAACTAAAAAAGATGCAGAGCAGCAAAGGGAGACTTTGCAGGGTTTTATCCTGGGGGAACGGGGGTGGGCAGGGGAGAGAAGGCGTCTCGAAAAGAACAGGATGGCTGGGTACACAGCCTTCTGCCTCACTTCCAGGGGTGTGACATTAGATCAGCCTCTGTTCCCGCACAGGTAGGGGGCTGCGGGGACACCAGAAGCACCAAACCCGGCCTCTTAAAATCTTAGGTACGTTTGAAGCCTTTATCATCTCCTTCAGGATGTACTTAAGCCGGCAGAATCAGCTGAAAACCCAGCAAAAGACGAGCGAGTCCCCGTATCTGGGGAGGAGATGCCACACAAAAGGCTGCTTTCACTGTCGGGGACCGAGTGCCATTTCTCAGCCACTGTCTCCTGCTTGAGGTGCCAGCCAAGGTCCCTGCAGCAAGAGCCCTGTGTCAGGTGCCGTGCCCAGCTTGGCTGCATCTGACCTGACAGCAGCCGTGGCCGAGTCCGTCACTGAGGGCATAATGGGCCAGCTGGTGCCCACCCTGGGGAGCAGGGCACTGCCCTCCTGCGTGGGGTCAGACTGTCACATCCCAGCCCCTGCTGCAGGAACCCTGCACGCCCAGCGAGCTCACCTGCAGTTGTGCCCCTGGGAGAAATGAGCTTTCGAAAACGGTCTTTCACAAAATTTTAATGAAAAGACACTGAATTACTAAGCACAAGCAGCAAAATTGACCTGTGTCCTCTGGAGTTGTAATACTGGTGTTGACAGGCAGGCACTTGACGTACTTCATGTTTAAAGGCAAATCTGCCTTTGGAAGAACCAGGTTAATGGTACCTGCCATAAATATTCTTTCATTATCTAGCTTTACAGTTAAAACCTTTCAAGGAATGTCTGTGAAAGTTTCCCCTATAAAATAAAAAATTGACTTGATAGGACAAAAACATTTCTTTTCCTAAACCCCTCCAGCCCACCCACTACTTTATGTATATACAGCCTTTCTAAGATAAATTTCCCCTTATCACAAGTCATTTTCCTAAAAGCACTCTAATTTTCTGGATGCTTTGTACTGAAATAAAACCAGAAGAACAGCAGCACAAAGAACAAAGTGTATTTGTATTTAATTTGTCCCTGAAAGTACATGTCATTTCTGTACACGCTTGGAGATGGTATTTTTAAATTTCTTAAAAGAAGAGCAAACTACATTTGAATCTTTCTTGTTGATCCTCAAAATAATCAAATAATTTTCTCATCAGGCATGTCTCACACGCTACAGATTTTGCATAAGCTAATACGGAGTGTGTCCTGAGCCATGGGTGTCCCAAGGGGTGAGTCGGAGGCTCAGCACAGGTCCTATGCCCTCCACATTTACGGCATGCTGGGGCTTGGACTTTGGCTGAGGTTCCTCACAGGTGTATTTATAGTAGTGGAAACTTAAATCTGATTTTTCTGGCTTTGTTGGCAAGTGCCTAGCACAGCATTACTTCGACATAATGGCCAATATTTCCATTTTATCTGTATGCATAAACAGACATAACTATTAAGAAATGGCCCTTTGAGGTTGAGCTGCCTCGATGAGAGCTGTAAGAGAGGCAGGGAGGGCCTAGAAGAAGTTTAACCCCTGCCATTGTTTGCTGCCTCAGAGGGAGCACAATTTCTTATTGAAAGCTACAGTTTCACTGGCACAGCTAAGGGTGAACAGTTGCAAGCTAAAAGCAGCTTCTGCCTGGCTGTGCCAATACATCCTTAAGGAGTTCTTAATCCACAAATTACTGACATTATTGTCTATAATAGCTTGTCTGTTGTGACAACACTTACTCAGAGAATGTCAGAAATGTAAACAGCAGCCAATAGCTTTTTGCAGTGAAGTCCTGCCAGTACAACACTGGGCTCTCTCTTGCACCTTCATACTGTACCAGCAAGATCCCTTTTGACTCTATATAAGTAGGGACTGCACACTCAAATCCCGTATTAAGCAGAACATTTTTCAAGGAAAATATCTGGCTTGTTATTTCTTTTAATACTTGTAACCAAAAAGTCAGTTTGTTCTGTAATAAAAGTTTCTCTTGCTTCAGAATGTAATTTGTTTGTTGTACTTCAAAGCAATAATTGATTCGGGAAAAAAATCATGTCATCTTGTCACTTAAATTAGACCAACTTTTTTTCCCCAAATTATTTTGAAACCGTTCAAATAAAACATTGTGTAGGCATTAATCAGGTAAGGGATAAATTGTGCTTTACATTATTTTATAAATTCCTACAGGAAAATTTATAACCACAGCACCATTAGCACTACTACTAAGTACTACCAAGTAAAAAAACACACAGATGCACACACATTTTAAGAATAATAATAATTCTCACATTTGTCATCTGCGTGCTGGCCCCGAGCATATGAATATGTGTGTAAATACGCACACAGAGAAATACAATTTAGCCCAACAAATACCACTAAGTCACTGTCTTTTTTTCTTAAAAGAACAAAAATCTTTGAAGAGGACTTAATTCAATTTTTGCCTGCAGAGGATTCTTTCAGATGCAGTATTGTGTGAAAAAATACATCCCTACATTACTCAAAGATATAAATGAGGTGCTTCCACCAGTTCCCATGGGGACTTGTTCCCATGTCTGAGTGCACTGCAAGGAGCATTTTCCTGCTACAGCTGGGCTTCCCCATGCTTTTGAGCAAACTGTGTCCCTGCTACTTCTGCACATCAGGAGAGCCTCCAGTGTTCAGGAAGGATCACACAATTTATCTATATCCCTCCATAAAGTATGGGGAGATAGGGATAAGCCTCTGGAAACCAAAGAAATACTTATAGGCATAGCTGGGCTCTAGGTCGCATGGGCAAAGCCTATGCTTTGTCTTCTGCTGCCTTCCCAGGAACTACAGGCATCCAGTGCTGGAGGAGGATTGGAGGAAGTGGGATCAAAACATGCTGGTGAGATCTGGACAGGTCACATTTGGAATCTGTTCCCTCTGTTTTCCAGCTCAGCAGAGGGCTAAGCCCACCCTCCCAGGATGACCAGCCATCAAAGCCCCGTTGGCAGATCTTGCCACGGAGGAGACACTGTGACAAATGGGTAACACACACAGAAGCTACTAGAAAAAGTAATTAGGAATAGGTTTATAGACCAAAATAGAAAGAAAATAAAATCTAAAAAAAAAAATATAAAAAACCCCAACAAACAAAACAAACAAATAAAAACCAAACAAAAAAACCATACCAAAAACCCAACATGACCCCCCTCAAAAAAAAAAAAACAAAAACAAAAACAAAACCACACCACCCAAAACCCCCCAAAACTAGCAAAACTCTCCCCATGCCTTGTGTCTTCCTTTGACAGGAATAATGGGAGTTATTTCATAGGTGTGCATTCAGAGAAGTAGTGCAATCTGACAAAAACCCTCTGTTGGTCTTTCACGTGGCAGTAGAACCAGTTCTTGACAAGGGGAGAAACTCCATGCTGCTGCCTAATGTGGTTTGATCCTGGGACTTCCAGCTTCAAGTCAGCAATGTTTCATGACCACAATTGGATTTCCATATTATTGGCAGACAGAAGAGAGGAGGATCTAACAAATAGTTCACCTTTGCAAGCATTGTAACAAAAAAATATTCCTACATAGTAACAGAACTATGATAAATACTGTGCAGTTATTTGCCTTGGCAGGGTTTGTGTTTGAGAGCTGGAGAATGCATGAAGAAACACACAACCCACTGTCATGCACATCTTTAAAGTTTCCACAGCTCCATTTTAGTAAATGGCTTTGTTAAATTAAGCAATTTCTTACTAAGCCAAGATTATTTAAAAAAAAAAAGTCTATTGAGGCCTCTCTTATGCTGTAAATGAAAAGGACGACCTGGCCAGACATGGGTAGTATCCATTCCATGTCAAGAGAAAGGGCCCACCAGTGCCTTTTGCAATATTCTGCTCAGATGGCCCACTACAGGGGTGGGCACTTTTGTCTCCTGGCTTTTCCATTACACATCCTGCGTCTGCAAAGGAAGGCAAAAGGCTGGAAGTCAGTCTTTGCAGAGCTCCTCCAGGGTGTTGGTAGCTGGGAAGGTGCTGCCACCTTTCTTCAAGTTGCCTTGGCAACTTCCCAGCTTCTCGATGTGTATCTCATCTCCCTGGTCCTTCCAGGTAGGAGACTGACCAGCACCTCTGTCTTCTACAGAGTATCTGTAGTCTTCTCTCTACCAGTGGAAATGCCTCTTTTTTTTCTCTCTCTTTTTTTGTTTGCCTTACAGGCCATTGTCTATTATTTTAAGCCTTTTGAAAGCCTTGTCTCTCTCACAGTGCTGACACCAAGCATGCCCATAATACCTGCCATTTCACACCTTCGGGGATTGTCTTAGCATACTTAAAAATGGAAACCCCTCTTGTTTTGTATGATCCCGTCTTGCCAGAACCAAATTGAGTAACCAGAGCACTCTGTTGCTAAGGCAGAACAGACTGTCTTATATCCTATGAAATATATATAACATAAGATGATAAATAACCAAATTTGTGCCATGAAACAATAATAATATGCATTCCATATTTTTCCTAAATTTTTATTTTTAAAATTACATATTTAAAGGGAAGTGCTGCAACTGAAAGATAATTACATCTAGAGTATCATTTGGCTATCTTTCTCTGTGAAGAAAAGAAATCATATACTTGACTTGGAACCATTACTGTTGCCAGACAGATGTTCTCTCTCAAATATGTAGAGTAGAAAGGATGGAAAGTAACCTGGCAGTTTTGCTCTAATAAATTAAAGTGCTGGGACAGTGTCTACAGCTTCTACAGCTTTGCCAGTCATTTTGTTTAAACATGAGTGATGTGCATGATGTTTCTATAAGGTAAGAAACAAACGCCTTAAAGTTAATGCAAACTACATCTCTTCAGGCTCTTTTCAAACAAAATGTTGTCTGGTTTATTAAGTCACTTGTACTTCTGGGACCTCTTGCAGGAGTAGAAAGGAGGAAAAAAGCCACTTCCGCCAGGGCGTTTACAAGAGTTATAGCATAGCAAGAGGAAGTTTCTAAAGGAAGAGCCGGATATCTGTACTGAAGTGGATTACAGCTGCACCACCAAGTCAGATGGAGAGAACTGAGGCCAAGTACACATAAATGTGTGAAAACAAGCAGCATGGGGAAGAGGAAAAAGCAGCTTTAAACCTTTCAAGATGTAAATGCACTTCATGTCACTGAATTATGTCAGTGGGTAGCTGTAATTTTTGATGCTCATATCTTCACCAAGAGAGCAAGCAAAGGAAATAAATCCACAGATTCAGGAAATTAAGCCTGTCATTCATTTTAAAGCCAGTTTTGTGCATTTTCTCATTCAATGCTGTCTTTCTTTAGATTTAGCGATTTTGTTCTTCCCTTTCTGAGCACTGTCCATACTATGGCACTGGGGCCATGTCCATCTATACATCTGTCTCCTATACTGTAGGATTCTCTATTTTTCCAGCTGAAGTACATTAAGATGGCAATTTCATTTACAAATGCTGTTACTGCTCATATGCTTTAAATCTTACGTGTTCCAAAAGGCTGATAAAGGAACTACACATGAAAAATAAAGGGGAGACATATTTATCTGCACCTAAGAGATCTTTCTTTATCTTATCTTTCACATTCAAAAGCACTCAGCTGATATTTTGTCCTGTTTCTGCTGTCATTGGGATCACTGATAAAACTGTGTGTATTTAGGATAATTAAGCTTTCTAACATGCTTGGAGGTAGGGAGTAGGGATTACACTGTCTACACTCACAGCGAAGTGCAGGAATACAAAACAAGGGAACTCAGCATATCCAGATCTGATCAACTCACTGTACATTTCCTTCCAAATCCATTTCAAAAACTCACTGAATTAATTTGGTTTTTTGCAATGAATCAGTGAAATGAAATTTCATCAGCTCCAGAATAAATACAGTCATATTTTCTGTGGATTTAGATTGGCTATTTTTGCTTCCATTAAGTCTTTCATCATTGGAGCATTCGTAATGTGCCTCTTCTATATATTGCCTATTGTCACATAATGAGCAACTTCGTGGTGCAACCTTTGCATCTCAGTTCTCCAACTATCTATTTCATGAAGTATAATGAATTCTTAGCGTCATTGAGTCCTCTTCCCTCTCTAGATCTGGGCTGAAATTGACCAGTGAGATCAGAAATTATGACAGGAGGAGGAGAAGAAAATAATCCATTTAATATCTGCTTTCGTAGCAAATAATATTAACAAACAAAGGCAGAAAGTTGTCACAAAGGCTGTCCATAAGCAAGCTCAGAGGACATGTCCCTTGCTTGTCATCTGAACCTGAACAGCTCGGGGTGCGTGACTAGTTACTTTTAAAAATGTGCTGTCAGATATTTACCCAATGTGCTAATTCATTTCTGGGCCTGACTCAGCTCTAAAATTAATGCATTTCCTTTCGCTGGGCAGTACAAGGAGTTCCAGAGTGATAATAGTATTGACTTTAAGGCGTTGACCGAGTTATCCTACCGCTGCGACAAGCGGTAGAACAAAAAGCATCAGGAGAAAATTCTAAACAGAAACCAGTAAGAGTTCCCAAGCAAAACCACAGCTAAGGTGAGCTAGACAGTCTTGAGAAATTCACATTATTTGCTATAAATCTCATTCACTCAGTGCTAAGACATCAGTTCAAATGATTGAGCTCAGAAGGGCATTAGTATCCTTTTGATCCATGGCAGCAGTAGCATGGGAGGGAGGGAGGTTGGTAGAAGGGAGGGAGAGGATCCAGGTATTACAGCTCCTTTGAGATAACCTTTGGCCAACAATAGGCTGTCAATTTAAAACTATTGTAGAAGGCAACAGAAGAAATTTGATTCTGCATTTAAAAGGCCAGTTTATAATTCCATTAAAATGAAGCTGGAATAAAAGGAAGAAAATAGTGGTTTTCTCTTGCAGTATGCATAACATAACTACTCTGAACTTGGGGGTAGTCAGAGAATTGTGTAAAGGCCAGATTTCCTGTGTGAAGCTGCCTAAAGACAAACAAACATGTTTGAGTTCCCTAGCTCTTCCACACCAATCAATAAATTCTAAAGAAAGATTTATTTACACAATTCAATAACTCCTTGATGAGTCACTGTGCTATTTCAACTCTTTTCCATAGACATTTAATGGTCAGATGGTATCATGCTAAAGAGGATTTTCCAGTCTAACAACTCTATTTTGCTGTATGTATTTTTAAATGTTTTTAAATGGATAGTCCAGTGTTTGAAGTACAGGATATTTCTCTAGCTGACTGGTCAGAGGCTGGTCTGATCCAGTAACAACCAACAGCCATTCCTCACCTGCAATTCTTTGGTGAATTATATGAATTCATTTGATGTGCTCAACAGAAGTAGCTGCCACTGGGCAGGAGGCCAAGTAGCAAAAGCGTCACATTTTGCACTAAGCCGGTACCTCATCACTGTCTGCAGTTAGGGCTGGCCAACCCTTTGGGCACAGAAGTCCCAATAACTTTAAACTTAGCTCCTTAAAGGGCGTAGCAGGAGCTGGTAGTGGCAAACCTGACACCAAAATTAAATAGGAGCAGAATTTGTCCTGCCTAGAAAAATTATTCTGTTACAAGGAAGTTCAAGCCTTCTGGTGTTACATTATCAGAGGGCTTTAGCTGTTCAGCTCCCTTTATATGCAAAATTAACACTGCCTTTGAGAGCATTAATTAATTTAAACCCACATAGTTCCAATCCCTGAGTTCTGCCATCGATTGTCCACATCCATTTGATAGATTAAAATATTAACTGGAACTCCAAGTGCAGTGTCCAAAGATAAAAATTCATCTCTTTAAAATTAGCTGTCAGCCAGAAGAAAACTTTCCTTCCTTGCTGTGCACTGGGAAGAGTCAGTGACTGCATGTTCCCTAGGAAGCTGCTTAAACCCACAGAGCTCTTGCTGCAGTTTCCCACTTCCCTGAGTTAGGCAGCACTCCCACACTTTGGTACCTGTGCCTCTCTCCCAGTACACAGTCATTTACTATAGGAATGGTTCAATTATCACAGGTAGAAAATTCAGGCTGGTGGATATGGAAGGGTGAGAAAAAAACCTGTCCTGCTTAAGATAAGGACTCCACCTTTTGTGTAAACAAGTTAGGAGTTAGTTTGAGTAGGGGAGATGCTACCGAACACACTCGCTAAGGGATAAGAACATGACATACTTTTCCCAAGGCTCCATCTGTGGTGCTATAGCAGGACACGCTGGACCATGATGGTGTATTTGGTGTCTGCCCCTCTTTTCAACAAAGTTCTATTCTCACTCTGGGAAGGGATGGATCAGTGCATCTTGAGTTGGGGCTTCCTGACAGGAACAAGAATTTGGTTTTAAAACACTACTCATATATCAGTTAGGCTTCACTAGCACTGGAAAACATGAATTACATTAAAAACCACATTATTAATGTTTAAGATTATTTTGACCCCTCCATGAATGGAGGCAGCTCTTTTGTACTTCAAAACATGCCATTTGTGGTCCTCCGTTCCTCTGTACCATACTCTGTAGGGAGGAGCGGTGTTGTTAATCGCTAATCATTAATCTCTAACATGTACTGAGTGTCACTGCTGTCGTGCTGATGCCTATCGATCCTGTCCTGCCACATGCAGACCTTTCAGAGCTCGTGACTCATGCTGGAGAAGCTGGAAGAGGGCTGTGTATCTTCCTGTCTCCCTACAGCAAATGTGCTCTGCACTCCTCAAAAGGCCCTGGGACACAGCAAAGTGCCCTGTGTGCAACAAGTGTCTGTCTGGGTGTCCCCTGAAGGGAGCATAGGAGACACTACAGTCGGTCTTCCCTTCCTCCCAGAAGCAGGAGGAGGTGGCTCTGAAGCCTGCCATGGCACTCTGCAGCTTCAAGGAAAAGTTGAAGTTTTCAAGGGATAGGAACTGCTCCCAAAGTGGTCAGATGAAGGTAAGAAAGGCTGATGGGGGATGAGAGAGAGCCCCTTCCTCTGCCTTCCTTCCTCTGACGGCAGTTCCCCAACACCTTCCAGGTTGTTTGGCAATGCCATGGTGCTAAGTAACATTGAGACAACTTTTTCTTTGTGGCAACAGTTTTTTGAGAAACATTTGAATGGCATCACCAAAATATAGCTAAAGTTATTGAAGGTGCATAAAAATGCCAGAGTGGCCTGTCCTTTGAAGCCATATCAGTACCTTTTTAGGAAATAATATGCAAAGATCTGGACATTTTTCCCCTTGGTTGTTACAACATGCAACTAACAACTAACAAGCATGTTAGCAGTGCACTGCCACAGCTGAACCCACATGTTAAAGATTCCAAACAGAATCTTGGGGTCTCAAGGATACAGAATTTCACGAGGTGGATTTGATCACAGTGGCAAGGCTTACCCTGTAGGAAAACTCATCATTCTGATCACCATTACTGAAAATTGAAATCTACACAAAACAATGGCATCTCTAATGATAATGCTCCAGCACCTCAGTTTCACTGCTAGCTTTATCATTCCTTCTCATGCATTTTTTTTTTAGTGGCTGTGTGCCCTTGTGCACACAGGAGAAGATCACATTCACACAGAAAGACTTATCTGTGAAATGCTGAGGTCATTAATCGCATGAAGCCAGCAGAGCACCACAGGAAACATATCTCCTTGCTGTAAGATGGTCTTGCTTTTGTGCAGACAAATAGAAAAAAGACTGTCACAGCATTTTCTGATATGGAGCTCTTTGTTTTAAAGATTACATGTGAAGGAATAAGTATCCTGGCACTGGTAAGCACACCATGGCCTAGGAGCTTTTTATTTGCTAGTTATTGTTTGCTTTATAAATGCTAAAGTGAAATGACGCAAGTGACCTTTTTGTTGTCATATTGTTTGTTTTAGCTTTCATTGGATACAATCCAATGGTACCTTTACGTAGGCTCCTGTATAATTAAGATAGTGTGCACATTCTCTGAAAGGAAATCATTAAGAGCCTCTCACGGAGAATGCACTGATTTCCATGTCTGTGCCTTTTAAGGGGGTATAGCTCACACTCCATCAATTAACTTCTTGATAGTCCAGGCATACTTCAAAAATTAATCCCATATTAAGCTTCCAAAGCAGCTTTCAGCTGAAAACGTTCAAGCTACTTTGCAGGCTATAATTCTCTTGCTACAAACATGAATTTCTTATTATTCCAATTATATGATGTTCCCTTCTCAGGGGAAAAAAAAACAAAAAAAAAACAACCAAAACCCAACATTTTTTTTCCTCAGAAACACTTCAGAATTTTTGGGGTTTTGAGTTTTTTCTTTGTTTGTTTTTTAAGTAAAGCAAAACCAAAAAGCAGCTCTATAAATCCTCAGGGTAATTGATGGGTGCCTTGGTTATGAATGTTAAATCAAGAAATCAAAAGAAACAGGTATGATTCTTGCAGAAGAAACTTGGGGGTTTAACAACTGAACAAAGAGGATAAAGTACAATTTCACTGTATGTTTACTCAACTGCAATTGCAAACACAAGGCATAAACTTTCCCATTGCCTATAAATAACAACCTTCCATTGCTACAAACTCTCTGTAGCCTGTGTGTGTGCTCCCAAAAGGTGAGCTGTTCCCTGGTATCAGGCTGTCACTGCTGAGAACCTGCCAGGCTGCTGTGCAGTGCAGAACCAGCTCACCTCTGAGCTCTCCTTGGGTGCTTCTGCTTTCAAACAGCCCTGTCCCCGCTACACCTCACCATGGAAGATATTCCTCCTCTAGATCTAAGGGGGAAGTCAAGAACACTGTCAAACTACACCGTGCTTGTGATACTAGAGAGGGAGTAGCTCTGCTACTGCTGTGCTTGCCTGCCTTTATTGTGAGCTCGAGCTGAGGATTGATTTTTCTCATCTTTAAAACCTACCCAAAAATTTTGCAGACTTCAGGGGAGATTTGACATCTAAAACTGGTTTCTTAAATAAAAACAAATGAAACCAAAACATACAGTTACTACAGGCATATTTGTAGATGATCAATGTGCAACAGTAAAAAATGATTATTGAATAGGTATTTGGTAAATTCTGAAATCTGCAACTGAAGATGACACAGTAAGTGCATTAAACCAGGAACTGCTTGACTCAACGTGCTTCAGCTAAAATTGTATCAAAGTAGTTACAAAACCTGATTAAACAAGGCTTCATTCCCACGTGCAACTCCACCTTGCTGCCATGTCGGAGTGATAAACTGGTAACACCCTTTTGCTGGGTTTCATAGAGCTCATTACCAGGTAATAAAAGCAGAGCAGAGGGGTTCACGTTTTTTTCCATCACACTGATGGTGTTTAGGGAATCAATGCCCTCCGACAAAGGGTGATGGTTCGAAAAACGCACTTTGCATCAGCTCCTGTGTTCTGTCTGATTCCAAAGGCAGCAGAGTCAGTTTGGCACTGAGGATCTGTGCCAGCTGCAGTGACAGAGTTCAATCCACCCTTCTCATCCACTTCTGCCAGGTGAAAGCTGATCTGCTTCAAAAAAACGTCCCAGGGTGCTCAGCAGTAAAGATTGATAAAGCACTCCCACTTCAGAAGCCTGTCAGAAGAGGAAATTGCTCTAAATACAGATTACTATTTTTTGCAACATCCAAATTGCAGCCACTTACAAGTCTTTTGAGCATTAAAGTGTATCCTAATATACCAGTTCTTGAAAACCAATGCTGTGATAGCACTGACATTGTGAATACATCCATCAGCTGAGATTACTGCTCACTGGAAAATTAGATACTGAGCTTTCAACAGCGGGGCCTGCCAGCTAAGCTCCTCTTCATCTCTAAATAGAGTGTATAAGGTCTCAAAGACTGTCATTAAGACAATTGAAATAAAGTAGTGAAAAAGTCCATCCAAACAAGCTTCATCTCTACCATCAAGGACATCCAAAAAATTTAATTGCTATTGTATTTCAACCTCTCGCCCACTTTTGGAAAACAGAAAACTCTTCTTCCACCCCCATCCTTTGCAAAATTTCCATGCTTCTTCTATTTAAATGAAGAAAGAAGAATGTGCAACATTTTTTCAGACCAGTCACATTATTCCAGCCTCAGGAATTTGTCTTCATATAAAGTCATCACAGCTGCAGTGCAGTACCCAAGTATTTTTTACCCTTTTCTAACACATAGGAAATGGACTAGAGAAGGGAGGTGAAAGTCAGCAATTCTGTCTCCTAAACATCACAAAAATAAGATACAGTCAAATAATCCTTGTGAAAGTATATCAAACACTGCTAGATTCTTGACTCTCCTACTCTTCCTTGACTGCACCAGTTTGCTGTATAAACGAGATTTTAAGTAATTTAGCCTTTCCAAACAGTTTACCCTGGAGAGAGCATTCTGTACTATTCCGAGCACTGCAGGGACTGTCCCCAGCAGTTTCCAAGGGACTTCATGCATGCTGACACTCCAGAACAGCTTTGGGAAGGAGTTCTTGTCCTTGGGCACAGGCAAACTTCACTCTTTGAATGAGCAGGGACAAAAAGACACCTCAGAGCTCTGGGCACCCTCCTGACAAGTTGATAAGGCAGCTTCAGAGAAGAAACACTGAACTTGTTCAGATTGGTCCATTACCCAGAGCTTACAAAAAACACCATGGAGCTGTGGTATGTTTCAGAAATGGATATATAGGTACTGTCTCCCAACAACCTATAGCAAAAATACATTACAAGTCCAAACTTCATAAAAGCAGTGAACTGCTATGGGAGAGGCAATGCTGCTCCCGACTAGAAGTGGCAAGCTGCTGTTCCTGAGCAGGTACAGCACCCTGCTGGGGGTAGTTTTAGCAGATGTCATATGCACCTGGTAACTTGATTTCTGCTATTGCTTTTCTCTAAGAAATATGAAAAATCAAGCAATTAAAAATCAAACGTATTTTCTTCCAGATCTGCTAAATAAATATTGCAATAATAAATAAATAAACGTAATTGGCTAAATTCCTGCAGATAGGTTTTCTCCCCAGAGAGAACAGCATGTGTGCTTGCTTCTTCTGAATTTTAAGCTATTTGATAAGCACTAACAAACCTGTCAGTTATACAGATTCACAATCTATTTTCCCATAAAGAATGAATCCAAAAGGAAGGAGAGAGGAGGAAATAAAGCAAAGTCCCTTTAAGACTGGTGCAGCATTCGCCCCCTCAGACGCTGGATATGGGCAGAAATCTGGAAAATCTCCCCAGGCTGGTCAGAAGACCAGATTTGCTGACACCTGGGACCAGAGCTACTGCCAGTGCCCACATGCCTGCCCAAGACACTGTGCGCAAATCTAGATGGGGGCACTGGCAGCAGCTCTGGTCCCAGGTGTCAGCAAATCTGGTCTTCTGACCACAAACACCGAAGTCTTTGAAAGGAAAAAGCAACTGGTTTTAAATACCTGAAAAGTTGTGCCAGAAGAAAAGAGGATGATGCTCAAAATTCACCATTTTTTTTCCTTTTATCACAAGCCAAAACATTGCTATCAACCTGTATTATTTGAGAAAAACCATTAACGTTGTTCTCTCTGATTAGGTATTTCCATTAATAAAAAATTTTCATTGGTAAATCTTCAGCAATGAATTGTTGAAACTGTGAAGTCAGATGCACACATTAGCAAATGTGTTTAATTTAACTTCTCATTATCTCATGTTAGTAAAAAAAAGTGAAAATACAGAAAAAAACTTCTTAATCCAAAGTATTGCCCATGTAAGCATTATGGGGTAGTTCTAGTCATGCAGTTTACAATATTAAGTAGAAATTAGCTGATTATCATTTTCCTAGTAAGTTTGGAGAATTAATTTACACAATCTACTGACGCAGCCATTTTCTTCCCAGGTGGAAGATGCTTTGTGACTCATGGACTGGCAGCACAGCTGCTTTTTGTCTTGTTCTGTGACCTGCCTGGGACGTAAAGTAGCTGTTGGAGCAACAGGCACAGCTGCACTGCGTCTGAATGCTCCCACCATGAACTCCAAAGCTGTCTGACAGCTATACAGTAGAAAAAACACAGAACACGAAAATCTTTGGCACAGGGCAAGTCCATCAGCCCACATGCCAGAGAGGAGGCTGGACACCACTCCTGACAGTGTGTGAAAGCATCTGCAAACGGATATTCCCGAATCTCCAACTTCTCCTGCAACAGCTCTTTGGAAATTTTTAAAGTTAACTCTTTTTAGTTTGGCATTTTTAGGCCAAAGGCAAGCAGTTGATATTGTGGGGTCTTTGTGAAGATTAGCTGGTGGTCACATCCAAGAGTCACTAAATTGCAGTTCTGCCATGAGCAAACCTCTACACCTCTACCTGCACCTATAAGGAGAAGCTGCCCTGCCAAGTGGGAGTTGCACTTATTTTCTTTCACATTTTAGGTTACACAGTCCAAACCTTTTCTTTTGGTTTGGTGATAGGACACCAGAGACCTCCATATAGGAAGAACACTGGAATATTCTCCATTTTATGCATGGCCTTCTTTTCCTAGCAGAACTTTTCATGGGGGAGAAAACCCAACAAACAAGCCTGAAGTGGATTAATTTTCAAAGTTCAGATTTCTGAGTATTTACAGCTAGTTTCTGTGTTTGTACTGGTGATGGTTCCATTATGGGCTCAATATGGGGGATGCACCATCCAGTGATCATGAGATCACAGCATCCTGACAGGCAGGAGAGAAAAACCTCATGTTTTGTAATTGAAGGGGTGAAATGTCCCAAGAGCATAAAACTGGGTTTCTGAGCTTAATCTCCCTTCATGGCTACTCTTATACCTTCAACATCTGAAAGTCCCTCCAACATGGACAAACCCAAAAATACCTCATGCTGAGTGCAGCAGCTGCTGGGCACAAGGACAGGAGCTCTGTGGCTGCCCAAACCAAGATAAAAACATCACCAAAATTTGCAGCTAGGAGAAAGGGAGCAGAGGACATTTTCCACTACTATTCTGGAAACAGGGTCTTAAGGCTGCCAGTGTTATTAGTGCTCCATCAATCACTGATATGACTGTGGGCTCATTTTACTAAAAAATATCTTCAAGAACAAATGAACTCTCCTTCCTTTTGCTTGTTTACCCAGATGAAATATTACACAATAAAATATTAAGTGTGCTGTGGTAGTAAGGACAGAACCACATACACAGGAAAAGATGATATGGTATTAGAAAGAAAACTCCAGCTTTTTCTTGCATCCTGAAGGAAAGAGTGATAGAAGTGGGTTTTAATTATTAACTTGGATTAGCTATCACAATACCTGAGAAACTGCCATATGGAACAAATTCCAGTGTAGTTTATGCTTTTAATGGCCTCGAGCCTTCCAAGAAACAAAATCTGTGTTACATAAACTGATATCAAAGGGGCCTTGCTTTTCCTTCCCCTAGAGCTACAAATACATCAGCTATGCAAGAGCCATTAATGTGCAGTTAATGTGTCCAGTAAAATTTTTAGTGAAACATACTGTGGTTACTTGAAATAAGTGTTTGGAGGGAATAAGATTATAGTAGTGGGAGACTTGAAGAAGAAATTCCAGCTATGTTACCCTTCCACTTTTATTTGTTCTTGACAAAGTTCCTGCTGTGATTATGGCTGTGCTTTAGACCAGAGTGTGAAGGATGCAAGGCATGAAGAACTGTGCTATTCAGCCCTTTAATTATTCAACTCAGCCATCCCTAAAAAAAACACTAGTAATATCCATTAAAAGATGACATAGACACCTCCTTTATAGTTTGCACAGATAGAAGAAGTAAGAACCAGAACCAATGAAAGTGACATGAACAGCAGTGGCATTACCTTACAGTCTCTATGAGGCAGTATCAAGTTTCCATCACTATTGCTCAGATTAATATTTTGTGCTGGAGACAATTTTTGGTGCTTGTAAACATATTTTTCCTTCCGCTAAGTTGTTAAAAATAATAGTACATATTTATATGAAAGCACCAGGATTAAAATAGCACAAGCTGATTTCCTGTTTCTCCAAAAAGCAGTGTGTACGGGCAAACCAAGGCAGGGTTTCCAGAAGTGCTTGTGAAAGGTTAAAGGTCAGTGTCCTCTGATTTTGAGAGAGAGATAGGTTTGAGGAGAAGAGAGAAAGGAGATCCCAAGTGAAATTATTCTTCGGGTTGTGGCCTGGCTGCAGGAGATCTGCTTTCAAACCTTCTTCCATATTACTTCAGTAAAACAAGCAAGGACCTACCACAGGCACGGGGAGGACAGGTATACAGTCATACATGCAGTTTTGGTTAGTAGAAGTGCATAGTGGATGAAGTGGATCCGAACTCCAGCTGCTGAGCTCTGGGCTAGTGAGCCATAGGGAGCAGCGTGGCTCTGTGCCTTTCAGTCAGTACAGCACTAACAAATTCAAGAGCTCACTGTTTCTTCAGCCTCTTTTCACTTACAAAAGGACAACATTCCTCACTATTTTTCTCTGCAAAGCAAGTAAAGGCATTTCAGAAAAAAACCCAACTGAAATGGATGTTGCAGAATATGCAAATGTCATGATAAGATTGACACTGAGAAAGGCATGTTGTGTACAAAATGCATCCTGTGTGAGGCCGATGTTAGCCTTTGAATGATGGCATACAGTGAATTCATTGACAGGCTCAGCAGCCCACACTTCTTTATGAATAATTCCAATCTGAGAAAAAACTCAGATACTACATAGCAGTAATCCTCAAAGGTTCACACACTTGCACTTGTGCGCAGGAACACACAATGGCAAACAAATCTCCAACAGAATAGCCTGGCTTTTCCTTTTTTCAGAGAGCTGTTACCTCTTCATAACCCAGACACTTCTCAGGGCTCTCCACCCTCTCTTCTTAAGAAAGCATCTGAATCAGTTCAACCTAGAGTGGAAGAGGGGGGGAATAAGGGAGAAAATCCCATGTAATTTTGGTGTTTGAATAAATATGAACATAATTTCTGCTGTTTCATTTCTATCTGATTTAGCTTCTCTGTTGGTTGGGTAGTTTTAACAGCTGTTTATTTGCACACAGTTTTTTTACAGCCTGTTAATTTAGACTTGAGACGACAGCATGTGGTTCCCTTCAGACATAACTAACTTAAAATAACAAAGCCAAAAAATTCCTTCTTAAGAAGCTCAAGCCCTTTTGTTTAAAGTTTGAAAAGAATTAGGATCCTGTAATTCCAGGCGTTGTTATGAAACGGGTGAAAAGTTTCCTTCATATTACCTGGCTGGATGCACTCTGCAGCTGCATCCCCCTGCAGAACCACCAAAAAAGTCATCTTGCTCTCTGTGTGCTGGTTGCAGAGAAAATTCTGGCTACAAACATATTACAGCTGCATGTAACACACCTTAGAGGAGGGGTGACTGCATGAAAACTAGTAACTGAAACATGATGGCTTTAAGAAAAAGACAGACCAACCACCAAACAGCATATCTTTCATACTGTCATAGTCCCCTGCTCTCACAGTTTAAGGAAGTGTCAAAACTGGAAGAAAATGCAATTTTACTTTTCTTAAGCACAGTAAAGAGAGAAACGCCACAGAGGTAGCAGCAATAAAACAAACATTTTCTCGGAAGACCAAAATGCAGCCCCTGAAGGGCTTTGCTGTATTTGAGGGTTGAGAACAGCTGTGTACAGGATGCACAGGAGTCAGCAATGAAATGTTATAGCCAAGTGCTAGCCAGAAAAAGAAAATCCAAGACAAGAGAGATACATGTGGGAGTGATGAGAGTTTTTTGCTGTAACAAAGGGCAACTTCATACTATGTAGCTGACAGAGCAATAGTCTTTGAGATGTTTTGCTTTAGTAAATAGTTCTTTGCTAGGCAAGCTACGTTTTTGGGTGCTCAAGTGTGGGCAGGCGCTAAGAGGGACAGGGATGCATTAAGTACTGCTCCTTTGCTTGGGAGAATAAATCAGCTTGAAGATAGCAAGTGGCAGAGTAAGAACAAGCACTTCTGAGAAGTCTGACACGCAAAAGATCAAAAGGCCTCTGCTTCAACTTACTGTTTCCCTTTAATGGGTGTAGGCTAAATGTATGTTTCCCAATTAGTCTCTCATGCTATTTTTACTCCCATGTATGGGCATTACATCTCTTCAATCCAGACCTTTGGAGTTTTTCCCAGCACTGTGAAGGAACAGAGTATATTACACTTTTTACATTTAGCTACTGTAGGTTCAAGTCAAATATGTCTAATTCTTAATAATGGATACCTTGAACCTGCAAGCAAGCTGCTTAAAAATTACTATGGCTGCATGAAAAACCACTAAATACTCATACTAATACAAAGGGCAAATTTGTGTCCACACCAAATTTGTGTTCTGACTAACAGATTGTTGGAGGAACACAAAACATGAGAATTTAATCCTGTAGCTTGTGCAGAATATTAAAATCATTTGCTTTTTGAAGAGTGAACTTGTGGTTTTCTAATTGAAAGAAGAGTTACAGCTTGTAAACAACTTGAATTACAATGAAGTGCTGATAAAAAGGAGCTGTAGTATTATTTTCAGGCACAAATTCATCTCTCAGGAATGCCAAGTTGCAATGTTTATCTCTATAAAATGCCAAGAATGCTCTTCCATTTTATAGCGAGGAACTACATTATCTTGCAAATCACATCTCCTAGGGCTTACTGTATTACAGCCTTAGCCCATCCCACAGTTTGTTTGAGCTTTATGATGACAGCCCCAGTTATACTGTGCTGAGGCTGCTCCATTTGATGGTACAGGCGGTGTTCAGCTGCAGCAATGGAATTTGCAAACCTGAGCCAAGTCCTTACGTCTGCTGTGCAGTGAAAAGCTTCAACGCCTGTGGTTGCCATGTACAACATCCACAAGGAAGAACACCTGAAAAGCTTCTCCAGATTTTAGCACCATCCAAATGCCCAATTATAGACCAAATCTGCTTTGAAGTGAAATGCCTGTGTCATTCTTCAGGGAAGAACAAGCTTACCCCTGATACCACAACAGCAACACAGGGCTCAAGACAGGGACTCTGAGTCTGCTCTTGTACAAACACCTCTGCTTCCCCAGCATCCACACAAAATATAGCAGCAGCTTCTGTCTGAGCAACCAGAAACAAAACTTTTATGTGCCCTCAAGGGAAATCTCTTTTATGATGAGGCCACAATGCCAGGCTCTCCTGGCCCCATGCATATCTTACTGGAACACCATGGCTTCATGGTCTTCACAGAGAAGGATGAAGGGGTCACTTTAGCAGAAGAGCTGCAGGATTTAATGGTTTCCTGTCTAGCAAAAATGTGAACTGCAGTTCCTTTTGTCTGCAGATGGTGCTGAGTTCCTTTCTCACATGCCAGCGAGGGCCTCCAGGTTGTTCAATAACAATGCTCCCTTCTGCAACCTACTGTAATTTTCAATGACAGTGGGGATGCAAGCTCTGTGCTTTTTGCTGACCTCCTTTTAATCACTGATTCTTACTCATGCTCACATGACATTTCACAAATCAGCCCCACAGGCAGGCTCTGCGTGAGGGATCCCAGGTGGCAGAGACGCTTATCTACAAAGGCAGTGGCTCTGACCAGGCTGTGTGCAACTCCCAGAGCCTACACAGCTTGTCTGGCAAAAACATGGATACCCATGGATGTCTGGGTGTGTAAGTACTGCAACTCTTGGAGGCTGATCTTAGATGCAGGCAAATAGGTCTGGCCTTAATTTGCTCTCTAGCTCTCTAGATCCCTTTTTTTAAAAACTGGCCTGACATTCTCTAACGTAAACTCTATTGAAGTAATTCTCCAGGTTATCCAGGATAAAGTTTTCTGAAAGGCAAGTCATCTTGTTCTAAGGGTAGTTGCTACAGAGGACTGTACATCGCAAAAAGACAGATACTATTCAGTCAGGAAGCCAGGCCTTCCGAAAGGCATTAAGACACAGAGAGGTGAAGGTTGGCAAGTTTTCCACTTGGCCAAACAAAAGGCATTGCTAAAGAAGATTGTATAACTTCACAAACTAAATGCTTCCAATGGAAACTTCTGTTGCTGTCAGTGCTGAAAATGCAGGTAGCAGCAGAGCCCAGAGGCATGCCACGAGCCAGCAGGCAAGGTGAGCCTCTCCTGCTCTCCAGGCACGCAGCCCCCGTGGCCGTAGTTCCCTCTGGTGCAGGGACATGGCTGCAGGGCCTGTGCCAGTGCACTGAGTGAGGGAGCAGGGCAGCCTGGTGACAGCCACCAGCCCAGGGCATCAGGCAGCTCCGCCAGGATGAGACAGGGCTGAGTACAAGGAGAGGGGAAAAGGTTGCTTGCTCAGCACACACAAGCAGACCTATCATTCCTTAGCACCAAGACTGCTGGGCAAGCAGAAGGTCCACATTAAGCTGAGAACCGAGCACCTGGAGAAGTTTTGTTCCCCTGTTCAGCTCCTGAGGTGTGGTAGAGACTTACAGAGCACAAGTACCTGAAGCAGCAAGCTGGTAGACTGCAAGTAGGAAGGTGAGAAGATTGAGATGGAAACAAGCATCTGGAAATACAAGAAGGCATGAATGACTGACAAAAGTGATGACTGCAATTTAATAAACAAATACCTCAATTACAAAGTAGAAAATACCATAAAAAGCACACCACATCAGAAAAGGTTATCAAGCATCCATCATCCATTCAATTAAACATTCATAGCTCAAGCTAATCATGATTTTTGGCTTGTTAGTCTTATGAGTTAAAGATTCTGGATTTCCTGGCCCATTTTATGTCAGAGAAAGGGCAACAAGACACCAGAATCACTGGCATCAGGGAGCAAACTCACAAAGTGTAACTACAGCAGTCAGGCAACACAAACAGAATTTTTCACAGTACCTGGCAGCCGGCTTTGAATGGATTTATTATGAGTCTATTGAACTTTTCTAACAGCAATCTTCACTTAAATAGGTATCTTCCCTTCTTTTCATTGTGAAAATCTAATTCCCTTTCCTGAAGGTATAAAGACATTGGCAGAACGAAAGTATTCTCTTTAAGTGTTCGACATGTTTGAACGTCAGCTGTTGTCTACTGCTATTCTCCATCCATTAGTGGAGCTGAACTCATTCCACTCCTGTCAGGGGTAACTTAGTTACCAGAACATGACTTCCAAACCCTGCAGGAGAACAGGAGGATGCTGAGGCTGTCAGCACAACACTGCATTCTCAAAGAAAGCTGACTGTTTCTTGGCAACTGGAAAAACAATCTCTCTCAATTAGTGTAGTCTAGTCCACATCTGCTGTTAAAACATTAGAGGAAATATTTGAGCCCTTTCAAATTGTTGATAATGAAATTACACAGACAAGAGATTAGATTGTTCTTTTGGAAACTGGTTTAATTAATAGCCTGGACATTTTATTTGTACCCTTTCTAAAGTTCGTGATTCGAGTTTCATTTCCTTTCCCTTCTGTTGTATCTCTTGCTGTGAAGTTATGAAAAGAAAAGAGAAGAAAAACTTGGGGTTTTTTTTCAAGTAATTCAAAGCAGAGTATTAGAACTTCTGTTAAAATATACCTGCTCGCTTATGGTTCATGAAAGTCACATGCAGCAGTAGGGCTTGGAAGGTCATTGACAGTCTTGTGTCCAAGGCTCGCTCTGACCGGGGCGTTGTGTTTCCTCTTCAGTGGCTATATTTGTACACATATATGTTTATGCTTTTTCACATGTTCTTTGGGCTTTCTCCCCCTCACGCTTGTGAAACACTACCACTTGTTGTCAGACTCCTGCCTTACTGTTCACAGGCAGCTCTCTCCATTTTAAGGTTTAAATCCTAAAGGTGGTGGGAGCTTTGCCTTTTAGGCACAGTTCAAAAGTTGGCAAATGTCCTTTATGGGCTTGTACACACATTTCTCCGACTAAAAGGAACTGTCAGACATTTCTAGCAATGAGAGGGATGCATTCTCCTCAGTCAGCTTAATGACTTTTATATTCTAAACCTCTTTTGCCTGCTATAATTTTCATACACTAATTCCATTTTTAAACTCTTACAGCACAAAGCAGTCACTGCTAAAGACAAAGTAAATGTAATTCACAATAAGGTCATTACTTATCTAGAAAACAATATTAAGTAAATATCATTAAAAAAAATCATACCTTGGGCACAGAAGCTCCAAATTTCTACTAGGAAACAAACCTTCACCAAGAGTCTCGTGAAGGGGCTCCTCACAGAGAAACACAGACATTATTACTGACCCCATCTATCCATGAACCTCCAGATATTTTTAGTATGTCATCAAGCAAAAAAATAATTCCTGTCTTAAAAACAACTATTGCTTCCTACACTGCCTCTTTTGGAGTGAAGGCTAGAGAAAACTTCGATTACAAAGGTGTAATCAAAGTGTCTCAGTTTTTTCTGAGACACTGTTTAATGAAGCCACTTTCGTTTCCTATTGATCAGCCTTTCATACTTATATTTTGTTGAATGACAAACAATAGCCATGGGGAAATTAAACACTGAAATCTGCAGACGTTCTGGAACAGTATTTGTTTAACAGCTGCCGAACTCTGGAAGTAACAGCAAAGAGTATTATGTAAGAAAATCCTGTAACCCAAATGGATAATATTCTGGTTAACATCACATTGAGGCTCTACTTGCTTAAAACACCAGTTGTTACAAGAAAACAATGTTCTGCTGAGGATCCACAGGGCAGAACTATTTGTTCAATCCAGAAACGCAATAACCTAGAAATGTTCAATCAATCAAATTCAGATAAATATAAAATTGCTATTTCTTTAAAAGGAAACAAATATATAATACAACAGATGACTTGGTCTTGCTTCATCTTTGAAAAAAATATTACTGGAATGATAGATTGTACACTAGATTGTTCCAGCTTTCAGAGCTAAAATTGAATCCATAAAAATAAATCTGGAACTATCAAAAGCTGTAAATGCAGACCTGGACAAAGAGTAGACATAAATAAATGAACTAATTGGACCTATATTTCTTAGCAGAATGTACCAGATTTCATGCCATGATTGTTTTATGATAGTAAATGGAAAACAAACTGCTATTGTTTAATCTTGGTAAATAAAAGATATTTTTATGAGCACTGACCCAGAAGAAAGCTGACAGTTTGCCAAATAGGTATGTTTTCCCAGTGCTACCATTTTTTAACTAAAATCTGGAGCTGGTGAGTAGATTAACATAGTTTTAAGTGATATCATAAATTGTATGTTTGTTTGGCTGTTACCAGAGATACTTTGAAAGTAACAGTGAAGAATTACCATTTCAAGAGAGGCCATACAACCTTTATCAAATTAGTAATGCTAGTTATTCATTCCAGATAGATGAGATTTCAAATAATTGTCCAAACTACAAATAATTCATTATTTGTGCAACATTTCAAATCTGGTTGTCAAGTTTCACAAATTGCTTCAGAGGGCTTTTAGACAGCCTTGTAGGAAAACAATTAGGTAGCAGAACACTTGGTAAAAGTACATAATTTTTAAAATAAACAGTATAATGTTCATCTGCAACAGTTAAATGTTACTATAAAAAAAGTTGGGATAGCTCCCTTATCTAGTTTTATGGAGTTTCACTTAAGTACAACCAACTGTAAAGTTTGAATTCAAGAGACTTGATCATAAATAGGCATCCAATGAAGAAAAATGCCGGAGAACTCCTTGTCTTCTCCTTAAAAAGAGCACAAAATAGTACCAGTTAGGAAAACAGAGTTTATTCCATTGAACCAAGAGTCACTTTTCCATCAGCTTTGTCAGAGTTATTGCACATGACAATATCAGCATCTTAGCTCACCCATTAATTGATTTTGTTGGGATTAAACGTGTCAGTTTTATGCTGTTCTGGGATGGATGTTGTAAAAAAATTGAAAATCTTTTCCTGACACATTTTTCTTTCCAGCAGAAACTTAGCTGAGGAGAACTTTTTATTTAAAAGTTCTATGACTGTCAATATTCATCTCACTCCATCTCCTTGAAACGTTTTGGCCATAGCAAAGAAGACAATGTTTCCCTTTCTTGCTGTCCTCAGGGGACCTCTTCCATCAGGACAGGGTCTACATCCCCCACATCGCCTCTGCATGTGGTGGCAGATACATGCTGTGCTAGCCGGACCTGGGGCCAGGGAAGCACAAGGTCCTGAGCCAGGCTTTGCCAGCATCAGATCACCGGCACAAGTGAACAATGTGGGGACTCGTTCAGCTCAGGGGAGAGCCAGATGGGACAGGCAGGGAGAAAGGAGGCCATTCAGCAATTCCTCCTGCCTTTTTACCTGAGCACTCTTTCAGAAACACCAATGCTCTGCTCCAGACAAGGTGTTTTGTACTTTTTTTCCATTTAGCAACAGGTAGGTTGCCTTTAGCTACAGACCTCGGTGCATAGGATAGGGACAGGAAATATAGAGCTGACCATTCATGGAGGGTAAAGCCAGAGATCAAGATAAGATATATACAGTGCCAGCTGCCAACACCGAGGCTGAGCAAGTAAGTAACAAACCCCTCTAAACAGAGGGATAAAGAATGTCTGTTTTACTGACCTTAAAGGGCCCTTGGGTTGTCTCTGCATTGTAGCACAAGAAATAAGGTCAGGAGTGGGACTGCTAATTTCCCATTTGCTTGTAAGCTTCAAGAATATGGCAACAAGTCTGATGCTCAAAACACCAAAGCAGCAAGAAACATGAGCCAACACTAGAGGAAAGACAGGCAAAAGGAGTCATCAAAAGCATCCCCCCCATGCCTTGGTTTTTTAAAAATCTGTTCATACAGGTGCTTTTTTAATACATTCTCTTCCTCTGACCGATTAGGTATTTCTATCCTTACAGTTCTGTTAATGTCCGAGTAAGAGAATTTGGCCAGACAATGCTTAATTGTGCTTTTTAATTTTTGGCTTCTGCCATGCTCCCCTTTCAAAGGCTGTTCTTCCCACAGTACCAGCAGGGCCACCTGGAAGGATCTCTGTCTATCCAGAAGCTCAGCAACACAGGACCCAATTTTCTGCAGCCACTTATGGAGTGTCCTAACAAATCTCACAGGAAGTCAAATGCCCAGGCTCTATCTGTGGCTCTGTCACTTTTGAAATGGATACCACAGATTTGATGGTATTTTCAGACCTTTGCTTCCCTGAGAGCCACAAAGCTCTGCTCACTCACCGCAGCTGAGGACCAGCTACCACAAACGGGCCCCTGCACGTGGGATCCGGTACCGTGCCCGACAGGCAGCTCCCTTTGGAGGAGCTCCTGCTCTCCACTTACCTCGTGGTTTTCCTTCTTTGTGATTTGCTGTTTAGACACAGCTGCAAAGGGCATTAGTGGGAGAGATCCAGATGAACTTCGCTTTGTTTTGTGAGACTGGAGTTTCCAGTTAAGTTTATTTAGGGTAATAACATGGCCTCTGGTGAAGGCAACGTCTCAGTCACTGCCATAACAGTGCTACAGATGCAGTGAAAAGCTAACACTCACACTCAGTGTGTTCTGAAAGGTAATTTGAATTTCTGATGCATTCTGGCACAACCACTGTGTGCCACTAATGCTTTTCCACTGACCCCTCCAGATAGGGGATAGTTTTACACTGCCTTTGTTATTTATGGGGGTGGCCCACCACGATCCATGGGATAGGTGATGCAAACTGGCTTGTAGTTGCATTTCCTGTGGGTGCTGGTTTCTGATGCACGTTATCCTACTGGCCACACTTGGAAGCAGAGCAGAAAAACTTGCTCCCTGCCCACACAGAAGTCTGGTTAACTTACTTCAGAGCATATCTTGGGTGTAAACCAACATTTATGCATTGCAAATAATTAATTAATTCAAGGGACTTGAATCCCTGCATGAGAGAGGGAACATGCCAAGGTAGTTTAACAATTTTAACCCATTTTCTTTAGATTCTTCTGCTTTATGTTTTGGCTTAGACAGCAGTTTCACAGGTAGTCCAATAGGAACAATTCAGTCCAAGACCTGATTACAATAAACTTTTTAACCCTAGCTAATTTTTTGGTGAATGCAGATTTCCTTTCTGAACAGTGAAAAATCTTGCTAAGCTCAGAGTGTGACAAAAGAAGCGATAGCTCTGTACAAAGAGAGCTATAGGTACAGTTTGTATGGCTGTTTGTAACATTCTCCAGCTTAGGCAAATGACTTTGTGTGTCTTGCACGCTCTTATCCTATACTGCAATTAAATGTCTCACAGCAGCCTAACAGGCTCCCAGTTCCACTGAATATTTTTAATGAACCACATTCAGCTCCAGCTGATACTAGAGATCCCACCTACTTACACAGGATGAATTGCCCCCCCTTTTTGTATCTTACCACGCTGCTCCCAGCAAAGTCCATACAAGGTTGCCCATGTTGCTTGTGCACGCTGAACCCGTCCCCAGCCCATGCTGTGCAGCGTTCCCATCCCTGCTAAGTATTTCTAGCAGCATGTCAGTCTAAGTTCAGGTCCTGAAGTGTTTGCTTGTCACATGTTCTTCTGTTTCTTCTACTTCTTCAGATATAAAAAAGAAGCACTTAAAAGTTCTTAAATAAATATAAACTCCCATGTTATTACAGGCCATTCCCCATTACAGGCAAAGCCTGGTGTTCCCTAGAATCATCGAATGGTTTGGGTTGGAAGGGACCTTAAAGGTCATCTAGTCCAACTCTCCTGCAATGAGCAGGGGCAACTTCAACTAGAACAGGTTGCTCAGAGCCCCGCCCAATCTGATCTTGGATGTTTCCACAGCTGGGGGCATCTCCTGCCTCTCTGGTAAGCCTGTTCCATTGTTTCACCACCCTCATTGTAAAAATGTCCCCCTCATATCTAGTCTAATTCTACCCTCCTTCAGTTTAAAACCATTACCCCAATTCCTAACTCAATCACAGTTAGAGAGAACTAATTTGTTCATCTCGCTCTGTATGCCAAAGACCTCAAGGTCACACCACACATAGCAGTGCAAGCTCACTGTGGCAGCACAGCAGTGGCCCTGCTATTCCAGGCTCCTCTCCCAGAAACAGCACATGCAGCAGCTCCTTTTACTACAGCTCTCAGCTAACACAGCAGTTCTGTACAATATGAGTTTTTACTCTTGCGTGCCCAAAAATTTCAGTAGCAGCACCAAATGAATGAAGAACAAATAGTGCTTTAATGCTTCAAACTTAAGGAGAGAGATTGCCTCCCCTTTTAAGGAGAATGGATCCATGTCTTCTTACAGTACTGCTGAAGACCTGTGCTGATGAGGGGGTTCACCAGGAGGAGAGAGCACCCCTTCGAGCAGCCCTTCCCCAGCCGCCTGCGCTGGCAGGGAAGGGCAGAGCTCAGGGTTTCAGCGTTACTTGGTTACTTTCGTTGAAAGGAGCTGGGCTTTGCTCAATAGCCATTTGAGTACATTCCTCAGATTCTTTTCTTCTGTGCTTTGTGAGTCGGGGTTGGAAGTTTTTGCTGAAAGCACAGGAAGTTAAAAATCACCTTTTTCAGCCTCCTGTCACCTCAGGGTACTTTTGTGACAAACTGACCCAGGCTTGAAGGATGAAGCACCTTTTATAGCCCCAATAACAAAACAATTTACAAAATAATGAGTTACTGACCTTACCATACTCTCAGCTGGCACTGTTAGGTTGGTAAGTAGCCATGCCCATGAGAAGCAGCACAAGTTGTGCCCACGGTAATGAGTCCAGCTGTCACAGGGGCCAAGGGCTCCTTTGTATCCCGTTGAAAGTGGCATTTTAAAAACCAGCATGGTACATCTTATCCACTGAAATTAAACAAAGGTTTTCCATGATTAAGAACTGCATTTTCAGTGCTCACCTCCCTACTTAAAACAACATTAATTAAAGCTCCTAGGGAATTTAAAGTTGAAATCTGGGCAACCAGGACACAATTTTTTCCTGCATGTATTCAGCGTGAAAATCCAGATGATTAAGGCATTTCACAGTAATTGTGATCCACAAGGAAGGCATTTTAAAATATGTACCCTATATTAAATATTTAACCATAGTCAAAATGAGGACTAGTTAAAGTGTTTACTAGGATTTCTTCTCTTCCAGAATTTTCTATTTAGGGACAGAACCACAGTCTAGGGGGCAACACGCTGATCACTGCTTATGATTCAATCCCTGCTCCAAGTGTAATGGTTTGAGTTCAAGCAGCACCTCAGCAACATCCGAAGCCACAGGAAAAAGCCACCTGCCACCGCCTGCTGAAAGGCAGCTCCTGTCTGTACAGCTTCAGACTTCCCACTTACGTGACAGAAGGACAAGCCCCAGGCAGAGGCAGGTGACCCTGAGTGCTAACTGAGAAAAGGCAACTCTCAGAGAACCGGGCACCAGCCTCCGTGTCAGAGGAGGGACCGCAGGGCAGGACTGAGCTCCACAAGAAGTCAGTGCTAAGTCAGGCCAGGAAGCAGGAAACAGGATTCCTCTTGCCTCTCCTTGGGTCAGACGTCATCCTCCCAGAGCTTTCCAAGCCGAGGTAACTATTTCAATTTATGGTTTGCAACATACATTTTTTTTCTCAAATTTTGCTTCCAACTGCATATTTTTTTAGGACTTCTTCCCTTACTTATTTAAGTACTGGCTTTAATTATCCCCAAAAATATTTGCGTTTGATTTTCTTGCAGATATTTAGGAAACTGAATCTATAAAGGGACAAAAACCCAGAAAACCTTATTTTTTGCATTCATTTAAGGGTTTTCAGTTCAAAATTGGAGATAAAGGAGAAAGGTTTTATCCCAGCAAGTTTTTAACCAGAAAGCTACCATAAATTATGAGAGGATTGCTAAAGGTCAGCATGCTATAACCAAATTCCAGCCTGTTAAATTACTGCTATACTGCGCTTCCAAGAAAATCTGTATTCAACATCTGTTTTCTTTACAGGAGATCATTAGGAACAGGTGGGCAGAGTCATGGTCTCATTCTGCACTTACCTCGGGTTTTGAAAGGACAGATCTGTCCCTCTCTAGACACAAGACAGGATTAAAACCTGGCCTTGTTTGACTTGGTCACTACTGTGACATTTTAGAGTTGCTTTGGAGTCAGACATTACTCAAAAATCAGTATTAATGAGGAAAACAGGAAGGGGAGCTGGAGACCAGCCAGCTCTGCTTCTCATCATTTACACTTGCTGCTGTTCAGACTAATTTTTTATCAAGTTAGAGCAGATTTGTCTTTATGACACAGCTGATGAAAAACTTCCTGAGAAAAAAATCTGTGGCTGATAGTCAAACTAGGAATCAGTGTGGATCCCAACATCCTGCTACTTCTGAAGAGGTCAGTACTCTAAGAAAACCCAAACCTGACACATGCACATCCCAAGGAGCTCTGCAATTATTTAAAATTAGGGAAAGCAACTGTTACTGCCTAGCATGTGCTAAAACAATTGTTTCCCAGCACTCTCAGTTTGTTTGTCTGAGACCAGCACATGAAGTATGGAGACATCTGGATATTTTAAGGTCAGTATGGTTATGGATACAAATTCAACAGCCAAAAACCATGTTCTGCTCTGCGAAAGGACAGGCCTCTCTGGGCACAACCTGAAGCAACTAGACCAGAAGCATTGCACATTTCTCCCACTTCTGCTGTTGCTTGCGCCCTCTTCCCATCCCTTCCTTATCTCATTTTTGGTTCCTCTTCCTAACTCTGACGCAAGCACAAACCAAAGACTAAGAGTGAAACAGATGCTTCTGGATGTGGGGAAAATTTTGAAAATGCTCAGCCTCTGTCAAGGTTGCCATTATGTAAATATTTGATGCCACATGCAGAGAAGAGTTTTCACAAGTAGAAATACCAAGACACGGAGAAAAAACCCCCACAAATAAAACCAAAGGGCATGAGTGTGTCTGGAACAACAAAGTGCCTAACAGTTTGGGGCAGTGCCCTGCCTGTGGCTTACTCTACCTCCAGCAGCTTTTTCATCCCAGACCCAAAGTTGTAGCAGCCATCACAGGAGCCTGGTCACAGGGCTGTAGGGACTTTGACTCAAATATATTCACTGTTTTAAAGAATGGTCAAGTTACACAGTGCAACAAAGAAAAACTGAAGAGGAACATTCAAACAGATTATCATGACCATCCAGGGTGCCTCACTGCTTTCTTATATAAGTTTGCAAAGGATCACATTTCTTGTTTCCCTTATTCTTTCTACATGAACATCATCTTGCTACAGTGCAGACAATTTTAAAATGAGAGTTAAACCTGCTGTTAGTATAAGGAGAAGTTAGCTTACCATGGGATCTTTTTCATTGCTTGCTTTATCTTTGAATTATTTATGACCTTTAAAAAATTTGTATTCTTCAGCTGACCCATTTGCAGCATGTTTACTTACCCCCTAAGTGGTATAGAGCTCATCATACCTAAGAATGTTTTTGTAGTGAGTTTTGAGATGTGCAGAGCTATTGAAATTTTGAACCCACATCACAGATCCTGAAGTGTTTTCAGGAAAAAAATGCTAAGGAATAATACAGAATAATATAGAATACACAGAATAGAGGGTGAACAGGTGAACTGTGAAAAACTTCGTAGGGCTTAATTTGACAGATGAGGGAGAAGATACAAGTAAAACTCAGGAAAGAGCAGGGAGGAAGAAAGTTTAATTATATAATGCTTTAAAGACCAGTGATACAAAGGGTTACCCACAGCTGCACATGCCCACCAGGATGGGGCTTGGTTTATTTTTCAGTGACAGGGATGATCCAAAATTAGCAGACCAAAGAATCTACTGCTACTCAGCTGAAGCACAGCTACAGCTGCCCTATTTCATTAAGTAGCTGCTGAATTAGAGATTGTTCCACCCAAGGGTGACCATGGTTTCCACAGATTACGCTGGATGTAAAGCAGCCTTCCGAGGGGCCTCACACCTCCTTTTAAATTTGCATTGTTTTGTATGATTCTTTGCTTTGTTTCTCCGTACAACGGAAAAGAGGGTTAAACAACCCCCTCCTTCATAAAACTAGCATTTCTAATATGCTAAATGCAAAAAAAAAACCCCAAAACCCAAACAATAAAAACGCAAACCATTTCACTGCTTCTTCCAGGCAAAAAGACAAGTGAGATGTGACCTGGATTTAAATACAAGTGCCGCTGTGGTTTCCCCCCCATGGCTTGTCTTTATCTAAATGATGAGGTTGTTTGCAGTAACACATCTCAAATAGAGCATTAAGACAAATGAAATACATTAGCTTTAGATTTTAAAAGGTGTGTCCAAGGCAGAGGGGCACAGCAGCACACAGAAACGAGGACTTTCAGAGGCAAACAAGCATGAGGGCCTCGGGGACAGAACAGTCACCCCTCACATCCCCTAGCAGGTCCTCTATTCAAATCCTGGGTCAGCAGTAGGAGTGATTGACATCGCACTGACCATATAAGCCCTTTCTGAAAGGAGCATTGATGCTTTGAGGTGGTTTGTGGTATCAATGGCAAGGCTTTGATGAGCAGAAAGCTTGACCAGTCCTTCACCCCTGTTGAGGCAGAGCTGAAGCAGGCTGGGGAGGCAGGATGCAGAGGCGCACTGTCCGACCTGCTGTTTGAAGAAAGGGAAGTGTAATTCCACTGAAGGGACCTCACTTCTTTCATGTCGTAGTAGAGAAGTTCGAATTCATGACCTTTGAAGAGAGATGCATCGGGAGACTTTTTATTTTCACACAGATGAAACAATTACAAGGAATTACCTTTTCCGTTATGCCTCAAGAAAGTTTCAAGCTTAGTTAGCAACAGTTATTTCTATGGCAACAGACAGATATAAACACAGGATTATAATGTTCAACAAAGGATCAAGAAAAGGAAGAAATAGGACTTGAAGAGGGAAGTGTCTGGAAGACCTGAAAAAGAAGGTAGAAGGTTACTAATTTTCTTAAAATGCATATTTTTTCTTGCTCCCAGCAGGACTCCTATTAATATTACATCTTTTTGGTAAAAAATTTGAATTAAAAAAGGGAAAATAGCACAGGACTGTACACTACTTTTTGCTGCAGGCATAATGGAGTCCAATAGCTGGGATCCCTGATACTTGGCACAGAGCATGACAGAGTGCCTTGCTTAGAGGGCACTGCAGCTCACAAAATTAACTTTATGCTAGAAAGCACATAATTTTATTCAGTGAATTCTGCTATAGAGATGGAATCTAAAACACACACACACATGTAAATTTAGAATTCACACATACATTAAATGGAGATGTGCAGGTCACTCTAGTGTTGTCAATCCAAAACTGATGTTTGAGGAAAAGCACAGATGATACCTTCTAGAATTTACTTTGCTGTGAGCAAAGTCACCACTCCCTTTTACCTGTGCAGCCATTTTGCACCACTCCCAAATGTGACCACTACTAACACAACAGCAGCAAATCCTTGGCTGCTTGTCCCAGCATAGAGAACAAAAAACACCACACAGTGCCGAACCGAGTTCTGTACAAAAAGCAGGTATTCGTCTTCTGTTTTTCCCTTCCGTTTTCATCAGCAGAGTCATCAAGACCTCTTGGCAGGGGAAGCCAAGGGAGAAGATGCCCCAAAGGGTGCCCAAGGGCTCATCTCTATCACAGCCTGGCTGGGGAACGCACCAGGGGCTGTTTCAGGGGAGCTGACCCCCAGCTGCAGAGTCTGTGTGGCAGCCGGGGCCAAGCACATAGAGCCAGGGCTCAGTTGTTACTCAGGCAAATTAATTTTGTGCAGGTGCACCCAAACCAGCTCAAGCTGCAGTTACTTCTTTGGGTGGCTCCACAGCAGACATTTCACAGTAATACCTGTCTCCTTGGGGCACAGCCAAAGCAAGAAATATTGTTTCGCTGGTTTTTTTTAAATCACCATTCTTGCTTCTCCCAGACACATACTTCTGCATGAGACAGGGAAAGAAGGAAAGGGAAAGCCAGCCTGCACAGCCTAGCAATGGGTCTGGGGTACAGCCTGATTAGCAAAGGGGTCTGGGACAAGACGGGCACATGGGAAGCTCCCGGCAAGCAAGACACGAGCCAGGCCATAAAGAAAACTTCGGGCACTCATAGCTAATCCAGGGCATGCCAAGAGAGTGAGGGTCATTCCTCCTGAGATACAAGCAGTGAGGTCAGAAAACCATTTCATTTGTAGAGCTAGGAGGGAAGAGATGTCCAGCCCACTAAAGAACAATGCAGGAACATCTGCTGTGGGCAGAGGGCTGACCAGCCACTGGACAGTTTGTCAGAAAGCCAATAACAATGACAGCAATGAAATAATTGAATAATGAGGCCTAGAATTAGAATTGAAAAGGAAAAACCATTAAGCATCTTCTGAAGCTTGAAGTAACTATTTATTCTCAAAGCCAAGGAGGATTGAAAGAAGCACATAGTGCAGACAGGCCTAAAGGAAGGAAGGTCTCTGCATCCTTCAGCACCTTTGGCAAGAGAGATGCTGTGCCTCGTTATTCACTGGTAATATCCCAGGACATGGAGCACCTTTTTGCTTTTAAAAAGCCCCAGGGAAAGTTCTCATTTTGCTAGGCAGGCACAAAAGTTGCCTTTTGGAAGTCAGGTGCAAAAGCCCTGCAATATCTCACCCATAAGTCAACTCTGTGCAGGCAGGAAGATGCAGTGACAGCAAATAGCGCCAGGCGAAGAGAATGGCAGAGCCCAGAGTCATCACTAACTTAGCAACAACAATCCCCTGTGCGCCTGGAGTTACTCTCATCACTTCTAAATGTTTAAAAATTAATCTCTTTCTTTGCACATAAATAATTCACCCAGAGACTGATTTACTGTACAACTGTCAATGGATCTACGGTGCTCCCATGCTTTGCCTATTGAAACAATTCCAGTTGCCACTAAGGACATAAGAAAGGATGACTGTTTCCAAATTGCTTTCCAAAGAAGTGGAAGCTATCATAATATTTAACCTTTCCTCTATTCTCCTACCGACATGCACCCCTCCCCACCCCGCCCCGCCGCTGGTTCCCACACCCCAGATATGAAAGCAGATAAGGAGGCCCCCCCCTCGCTACTTCCTGATGGTGAGTCACGGCTCTGAGTCAGCCTTTGTGTTCCAGGGAACCTGGAAGGCTTTGAAACCCGCTGTTGATTTTGGCAAAACTACCTCTTCTCGCTTTGAGGGTGAAACGATTTACACACATAATTTTTGGTCTGAAAATAGCTGCTGAGATGCAAACAGCAAGACTATGGCCAAATACTTTCTTGTCCTTGCACTGCAGAAGTAGAAGCCTCCCTGTCCTGGGGCACAGCTGCACTAAAGTGAGCCACAAAATACCAGCTAAAACCCTGATGATTCGAGGAGGATGCACTCACGGCTCCTCTTTCATGCACAGAAAGTACCACTATTCATGACTTTGGACACAACCACCTCTAGAGCAACTGGACACCTTTCTGAGATGACCAAGAAAAGTGTTGTCAGCTGCTGGATCACTGTCTGCTTCTCACAGTCAGGTGGACTGAAGCCAAATAGTACCAATTCCCATCCCAACATTAGTAAGCCAAACTGCTTCCTCCTCTGTGTTCCCTGGTGCTTTCCTTCCAGCAGAGTCAGGCCACCCTTTAGCAGTTCATATTAAGGGGCTTTGCACCAGGAGATGCAGACAGAAGTGTCTTTTCATAAGCAAGAGTTTGCCCCAACTCAGTTGAGACAAGCCAGTAATGAGGGAAATTCTGGCAAAGACGCCTCTCAAGAATCCCTGTGTGTCTCTGCCTAGCCCTTCTCTGTCTCCAGAGATCAGCACTTTGTAGTTATGTAGAAAAAAATCCTCTCATTCTTGGCGGAGAAAAGCTGCCATATTTTTATTAACATGTTTGAACATTACATCAGCTGCTCATCTCAAACATTCATCCACTTCTGTGCCTACTTCTGTATCTGTCTTACAAAGCCTTTAATTAAATTAATTACACTTTAGCATATACATTTTAATTTCCTTTTGCAATCCTATTTCAGACATCTTTTGATCGCTCATTGTAATTCCAAACTACATTCCTTCCCTTCATGTCTGTTTGGTAAACACCTTTGCTTGGGCCAGATTCATTAGCATTTTAATTATTTTCTCACTCCAGGACTTGTCTGATACCCCTTCTTCCCACAGTATGGCAAGTCAGGCCATTTCTAGGTTAAACCCTAAATTCACTGGAAAGTCTTAAAGCATAAGTATGACTGCATAAAGAAAACAGAAAAAAAATTATCTGTAAAAGGTACAATTAGTTGCTACACTTCCTTTTAGAGTATAGCTATTGTTAAAGAAATTATTTCAAGGAAATTAGGTTTAATATTCTTTAATAGGGGTTTTGCATGATAAGGCAAAGAAATCTGAAACATGCCAAAGCACATGAAAACAGTTAAAATATCAGCTGTCACAGCAGTTTAAGTTTGCTTCAATGAGTGTTGAGAAAGGGTAATCCTTATGTGCTAAAACTTAGGACAGATTTTAACCTTAATTTTTAATTTAACTTTGAATGTGAAAAACAGCAGCAGTACTCTTCTCCCTACACATCTCTGTGAAACAGTTTCTCTAAAAATGATCTACCAAAAAGCAGCACTGTAAAGCACTTTTAACTACCTTTTAAATTCTACATGTGTTTGTTCGAAAATCTGGCTACTTTTTTAAAATGGCTACACACTTTAAAAGCCAAAGTGAAATGTTTCCACTAACCAGAGACATCTTTTTCTCTTCTGCAAGTCTGGTCCAGCAATCTAAGCAAAAAAAAAAACCCAACAAAACAGTTTGCTCAGCTCTGCACATAAACAACTCCAACAACTTATCATGCCTCAGGTCCTAAAAATTTAGGTACGTGCTTCTTAGTTGGGACATTTAGATAAAAGTACATTTGCAATACTTTTAAGCTTTATTTTCATTGACTAAAGGACATATTTCACCATGGGGAGAAAAAAAAAGGTTGTTAAAATTCCAGCTCTTCTATGACTGCAGAGAAAGTCCTTGGTATTCACATCAGGTGAATTCGAGGGTACATGAGAGATAAGGGTCAGACCTACTGATGGCAGGCTAAAAGCTTCCCATGCTTTTACTTTTATCTCTGTCTTTAGTAAAGAAAGTCTACATGCAATATTCTCCTCAAGGAAGGTAGAAGTAACAGCAGTTCACACCTTTACCTGACTAAAAACAGCTCTGTTAAACAACTTCACTGCCTCTGCTGACAAATTCACTTAGAACCCAAGTTGCTATTTTAGCTGAATTCACTTCCAAGCCAAAGACAGGCCACTTATGTTTACGTTAATCAACATTAGCTCCTGATGGGCATTGTATAAGCAACACCAAAACACACACTTTGTACTACTGGCTTTCCCAGGCAGACAAGTTTTCATCTTGCTAACTTGTTTCTTATCTAAGAGGACATTTTTTTTATCATGAACCTCTCCTACGTGCCTTCAAAATGCACCTGCTTTCCTCACTGCCAGTACTGTGTGAGCACTGTGAACATTGCATCACCCCTGTACCCTCTCCTGACATCAGCAGGTATATCTCAAACTGGTCTATCTGAACCCCTCGAGGATAAACAAACAGAGCAGGATCTGCTATTACAGGTCTGGGGCTGCAATCACTCTCAAACATGGTTGCAAGCAGAAATCCTGTTCTTCTGCAGTGCTTTTCCAGTTTATACCTCTGAAATACTTGAAGTAATTCCCCATATGAAACTGATGCAGGGCAGCAAACAGCACATAAGGCAATCCTTTGAGGTCCTCACAGCCATTTGTAGACTGAAATAGGATGTAAAAGAACACAAGAGCGACCAGAAGAAATACAACATCACTTCCCACAACAAACAAGCTCTTTTCAGTTTGGCCTGCTACATCCAATCCTACTTTCCTAATGCTCTATGCAGGTTGCAAAAGTCTTCTTGAGACCCAGCATATCTGATTTCACACAGGCACCTGTAAATGTAGGGCACTGATATTTGGTATCTGTTCTACTTCAGGAGTTTGAACTAACTCCAAAAAGCTTATTTGGAGCCTAACCTTTCATTATACAAACAGGACAAAAACAAACTCAGCAGGATACTGGTGCTTCTATTTATGAAAATGACCCACTGTGGACTCATATGTGGTCCAACATGTCATCATATAAATCCAGATTTCATCTGAAAAGAATTACATGCTCTTAAATTAACTGGGTGCTTAAAGTCTGACTACAATGATTTTGATGTTAACTTTTGACACAGAAAGTGGGGAAATGAATGGAGAAAATATTTGGAAGACTATTCAAGAATAGGAAAAAGAACCAAAAACAGTGAATAAAAGATTACAGTGGAAGGGAAAAATGCCAAAACTGAAGGCTTTCCCAATAGGGAATTTCCCTAATGATAATGAATGCAAGAATGAGCTAGTAAGCAACATCAACAAAAGTCAAAGTGACTTCTTGTGAGCTTGAGATTCTCACACTTCTGCCCAATGAAAGATTTTGGTCCTCAGGGCCCCAGGGCCACCTCAGAGGTTTTAGGCTTTTGAAACTCCTACTGAGTACTTGCACATAACTACAGAGTATGCCCCAGAACTGAAGGTCTTCTCAGTAACCCCTGAGGAAAGCTGCCTCACATCTACCCCTCAAAATACTGCACTTTTACCCCAAGATATATCTAATGTGAAGTGCTTAGGTGGAAATACTTAAATTGCTTGGAAAAGACAAGGAGAGTTCCCTATGCTGCAGGCAGAGAGGGGAGTTGCTTTTGCAAGAGGTTACCTTATCCCAGAATATCTATGACCCCTCAGCCTGGCTGTTGGGATCCCCTCAGCACAGAGGGAAGACAACTCATGGATAAGTAAAAGAGGTACAATAATAAAGACAGACATGGTTTTCCCGGCACTCACTTCTCCTGCAGGAAAAAATACAAGTGGTATGGAAGTTGCCTTAGTTTATACTTCTAAATACCCAAAGTGATTTTGCAGACTGTGGCTAGCATTGTCTGAAGATGCTGCTTACTTCATATTTCACAGGACTGTCATGTTAACAAGCATCTCTTCCAAGCCAAAAAAGCACCTGTGTCCAGAGAGTTCCCCAGTGCCGATGAGCAACACTTAATATCATTGCATACTACTGATGCGCAACTGGCACCCATAAGCTGCTCATGTCTTTTGCACCCAAACATCACAAATCCTCCTTTGTGGCCAGAGCCCATAAGCTCTGGGTGTCATTAAAATACAGAAATTATCACTGATAGGCTCTGGCACAGATTCTTAATTTGCTGTGGGAATGTAGGTCCTTACAAAAAACATTCTTCTGCTGCGATATGCAAGTTTCATATCTTGAAAAAAAACAAAATCTGAGCATACCTACACCCATTCGTTCATAACTTTCCCTCCACTATTTGCTGCATTCCTTTGTTCACAAACAGTAGAGATGCTTACAAATATATTTTTATGCAAGCTCTTTGTGATAAAAATAACTCCTTTCACAATTCACATTGAAGGGCAGCAGGATTCTTGCTTCTCCGTCCAAACAAACATGCATGTATTCGAGCAGGTCTCTCTGCCCCACTGTCTTTCTCCCTCTAAACGCTGACACAGAGGGAGATAACAGAGCTGAAGGAATGAGCTTGCTGCTTTGTATGCACGCACAGCAAAAATGAAAAGTAGGTTGTTTGATGTTGAGGGTGAATTGAATTGATCCAGGCACTCCTTTCCAACACTATTATTCATGACAAGCAGTACATGTTATTGACCAGTGAACATACAATAATAACGTAATTAGCTTTCACTTAAACAATTACCTCCTTGTCATTTCCGATCCAAGTTCAGGAAGTGGTACAGACTCAGGAGGGCAAAGGGTTGCAATTAACCGGCACAGCTCACTGCTAGAACTGCATTAACCCTCTGCAGGTACATTTTTGGATGCAGCAAGCAGCCAAATACAGCCCACAGCAGTACCCAAAAGAAGAGTACATTTCTACATTCATTAACATTTGTGAAGTTATTCATTAAATTCTGAGTCAAGTGGTGTGAACCAGTCTCATGCTTCAGCAGACAGATGATCCATCCGCTCCTGTTTACTGGGATCATAACACCACATGGAAAGCAAGCCACAGGTTTTATATTCAATAAAGGACTTCCTTCCCCACCTTGCCAATTCCAGCTTTGCACTGGAGAAAGGGCCATCATCCAAACTACTCTCATGCAAATACAGCGCAACCTAGGACTCTAGTGCAGCTATCTCAAATGACTGTCATTGTGCAGGCCAATTCAGTTCCAAGGCCAAAAAATCCTGCTAAGTTTTCTATTAAAAATTTAATTAGCATTTCTGAGTATGCTTCTCAGGGAAATATCTTATCAGAAAGTTACTCTGCCTTGATAGAGCTGGGGGAAAAAGCCACATCCTTAATTGGTACAACCATATCAATCACATCTCAGCGTATTCTGTCCAGATACTATTATACTAGCTACATAGAACCTATTTTGATCAGAGAAGAGATTAAAATTATTCTGAGAAAATAATTTCTTGGGACTGACTTGAGAGAAGCATTAGTAATATCCAGTGGATAAAAATCATCCTAGGCCATAGCATACCTTTTACAGGCATTGTGTTATGAGGCTGAGAGAGCTGGAAACCAACAGGTTTGGCACAGAAGAGACTTTATGTCTTAACCACAGAAGAGAGAATAGGGAAGGGTCTTTGCAGCTCCTTGTTCAGCAGTGAGAGCACTCACACGGGAAATCTGGAATCCAAAAGAATCCTTCCAGATTCGGAAAGGACACTTTGTACCACCAGGGAGAACACACTGCAAAAAGGTACCTGAAAGCACCTTCCCTCATTCTGCACGTGTTCCCTCAGAGATGCTTTCATCCATCAGCCAGGGACCCAGGTCCCTGGGCAGGTTGCACACAAAGGTGGTTTCTAATCCCACATGAATCAGATCATCTCATCCTTGCCAATTCTTTTCATTTTCTGAAACAGCAACAAAAAAAGTCCTGCCAGACCATTTTCTAAATCCCTGTTTCCCCCCCTATAATCACTTACTCAGAAGAGTACAGTAGTGACAGCTGTTTGGCAACTCAAAGGATGAAATTATGGTTGAATTGAAGAATTACAGCTCCTAACTTCCCGCTTTTCTACTGTAGAGCCAAACTCCACATTGTTTTAATTTAGAGGAGAGATTAGTACCAACTGTGTTTTGCCTCTTATCGTTGCTAAACAAAAAAGTTATATAATGTTTCAGGAAATGAGTTCAAGTGAATACAACCATCTTTTTTCACTGTACTAAATGCTTAAAAAAGAATCTGGTTTGTCCATTCTGGCAGCTTATGTTTATTCAAGACAGACAAGGCACAGGCAGTAAAAAAGCAAAAAAAATCCCTGAACTATGTAAACAAAAGACCAGACGAAGGTTAAAAGTAATTTTCTTGTCTAAAATTCTTACAGCTCTGTAAAACTGCAAAAGCAGGTGTCACTTAGGATAGTAGCAATTTTTGTGATAGTGCTGGTCTACTGACAGGTCTGAGGAGATGTTCACAAATTCATCTTTTAGAGACAGAATTACTATTTCACAGGCATATTAAGAACATTGTTAAGAGCACAAGTAATCTAAAAAGAAGACTGATATACATGACACAAATAGATCCAACCACAGGGAAGATCTCGGGGTGTTTCAGGATGTATGACTAAGAGGCAAGATAGAAGAAAAGGCAGCTAAAGGGAGCACAGTGAGAGTCTTCCATACTATTGTTTTGAAATTAATGTTTATCAGTTTTCCATGAATCACCAACTGCACTTTAAATATCAGTGCCTGTATTCTTCAAGAGACTATAAATACACCCAGTTTTATTTGCCTGTTCCAGAGAAAGCTGTGAAAAGGGTGACTTCTGTTCTTAATATATAGCAATGATGGAGAGTTGTCACAGGACTGCAAGAACAGGTTTTGCTTTTTGAGATGTGAATGACAAACTACTGCTGTACACTGTCACATCCCTTTCTGATGGACAAGAGCCTTATCAATCTGTTTGATAATAACACTCTTGATTGTTTCTTTTTACTAGAATTTTTTCCCTTTAACAACTCTAGTCTACAATACAACACTCTGGTTATATTGGCTTGTGTTTTGTAACACTTGGTTACCTTGGAAGTTTAAATCTGCATAAATCCATTTCAGGTAGAGTGGAGCTTTAAACCCTTTTGCTGGCTTTTAACAAACATCAGGTGTCCTGTACTTAGAGCTACTCTCAGGTGTTTCCTCCAAGTGAGCAAAGTAAGAGTCGAGCAGCTTGTGTACAATCACACAGCAGAACCAAGCAAGTGATCAATCCTTTCCTACACGATTTCTCACAGGGTGAGGGAGTGGGAAGAGTCAAACTACTGAGCAGCATAAACACACAGAGGAGCTGCTAAAGAGCAGACTTCTGTCTCGAGCACCAGGACCACTCACTTCCTTCCAGACTTCAAAGAAAACATAAAAAACCTAAGGTTTGATCTTCACTAAGATGCCTTTCCCTTGTAGCGTGATGAACCTGAAATCCACACATCAACTATCTTATTCTAAGTTATCCAAGGATTTGGACTAACATTTCTTTGTCAACCTTCTAAGCAGAAAGCAAACAATTCTGCGCACAAAAGAGCACAGTTAAGGAACCTGTACATCCCAGTCCTGATAACAGGAAAAACTAAGAGCAGGGAAAATAGACATGGGGCTACATTTCTCTTGTTATCTAAGGTCTACTGATACGTTTGTCTATTTTCTAAGCACTGACCATTATTATGTTTCCCTAGTCAACCTGGCATATCATAGAGCAAATCAATAATACCACTGCATTGTTTGATGCACGTCAGATCTTCAAAAACCTGGAGGATACTTTGAACAGTGATGAAAGAATGTTGTGCCAGCCTGTGCTCCATGTGCTGTGTAGGGGACAGGCACTGGAATCTAGGTGGAAATGAATAAGGAATTACAAGAAAACCGTACTGAACTGTAGATGTTTCTCTTCCATGGATCAATACAATTTCCAAGGAATCAAAGGTTTTGAAGAAAAAGCGACACGCTGTGTGCATACCTCTAAAAAGAGTGAGGTGGTAGTTGTATAATACACATACCTAAAAGGCTCAAATGAAAAAAAACTTCAAAGGAAATATTTGTGCATTTCCTTTTAGGTTGCTTTATGGGGGAAAATAGGTTATTAAATATTTTCTAGTTGTGTTCTGTACCAAGCTCTATCTGTTTAGAGTTATATTATGCCTAAAGTTTTTTGAAGGGTTGGTTGTATATGTAATAAGAATGGTAACTTGACAGTATAACTGCTTTTCATAGGAAACCTATGTGGATTAAGGTGGACTCCTGAGCACAGACCAAATGCCAACACTTTCAAGCTGCAGCTATCCCTGTTCCAAGAGAGAAAGCACATGGATACCTTTCCTTCCCGCTGTGGCTGCTGGAAAGTTGTGGGGTTTCTGCATTAGTCAGCACAAGTAGAACTTGTTTTTCTCATTAATTGCACCAGCAGGGTATATAATAAACATCTGCCTCAGAGGAAATAGGAATGAGAAGGGATAATACAAAAGGAGAGTCCAGTGTAATGAATACAGTGGTTCTGTCTGACCATGTTCATTCTCTTGCTGGCATTTGTGAACAGAAATAAAAATCTCAGTATGCATACAGTCACTGACAGACTGGTGGGCTCCAATATTTCCAAGGCACATTATTTTGCCCTCAGATGAATACTGAATGTGTGTTCCTGTCCCAGAACTTTGCAGTCTCAGTGTAAAATCTGAGGCTACATTCAAGCACAGCCTTTGAGGGGGAGTTTCTAAGCTTAAGACAAGGACACAGACACTGCCCAGAGAGCTGCTTCAGTAGGGGGTGTGCAGTCATGGTCCCTAAAGAGAATCACCCAAATACAAACACAAGGTAGAGGGAAGTATCTTCTTTCAGAGTTATCTGCTTTCACAGGAATACAGTTTTCCCATTTCAGAAAAGAGAACATTTCGTATCCAAAACAGCTTAGAGATTAAATGAACTGAAATGCCCTCCTACTTTGCTGTTTGTTTTCTTCCCTTTCCTTCGGCTGCCCTACTATAAGAACTGCTGGAAATGGCAGGTTCTGCTTCATATGCATATATACTTCTATAAACAGTGATATAAAATCCAGGCCCCTCACCCTACATGCAAGGAATTTTTCCTTTCTTTGAAATGAAAACTTTTAAAAGAAATCATAATGGGAAAAAAAACCAAAACCCTTAACTTTCTCCTGGGAACCAGAGAGTCTACTTTCATATGAGAGTCAAACACCAAATGCATTTTGTTGATGGAATTACAGTGAAAGCTTCAAAGAGAGGCCTCCAAATTAATTCAAGTGCATTAGACATCCAAATTCTAGTGCAAGCCAAGTGTGCTTTAGCTGTTTCAAATAACGCAGCATAAGTATACAATTCAAGACCTAAAATGCAAGCTTCGTACCCACAAAGAAAGGGGATTTACTTAGGAAACCAAATTGTGAAACTGTTCTCTACCTTACAATTTCTTTCCAAAGCATTGGAGAGGTTCAACTTTCCTCCTTGGTAGGGTTGGGGACAGTGCAAAGGCAGAAAACCATCAGGGCTGAGAGCAGCACTCTACAGCATCACCTAAGAAAGGAGCAGTGTTCTCTGGCTGTGCTTAAATAGGGCCCAGGCAGGGGGTGTGGGGTCACAGATGAGGCTGAGCAAGGTTGTTAAGGTGGAGCAAGGCCTCTGACAGACACACACAGTTTGTGCTTGGAAAATTACACTTCCAGGCTCCATCTTTCCAGTTTTTCAGGATATTTTCCTTGCTAATGTGGATGAGGATGCTGCTTTCCTTACCACGGCAATAAGAGTCACTTGGAGGGAAACTTTTAAATAGGCCAGAATGTTTTAGAAGCATGAATACTCAGTCAGTGAAAGTTGTGTTCTTAAATGTATCACTTGTGGACTTGCACAAGTCTAATCCAGAGTGGAAAAGATTTCTAGAAAGGGGAGTGAGAGGAAGGAGCCTTAAGGCTATTTCTTTTCCCAGTGAAATCCCTCTTTCCTCTCTTGAGAACTCCCAAATCCTATGCCAGTTAAATGAACCAAGCTGAGTGCACATGAACAGGCCATACGTACATCAGTACAGCCATAGCAGCCAGAAAGAAAGACAGTGAAATGGCAGAAGAATTGGGAGGGAGTAATTTAAAGCAGGGAGGAAGAAGCCTTGCCGCATGGGAAGTGATTGTGCACTACAGAGCAGCCCTGTGCTCCTCTCGCTGCCGGCTTTTGTCCTGCGGTTGGGCCACTGGGGCCGCTGGCTTTGCTGGGCGCGCACTTGGCGCAGCGCGGAGCTCGTGTGACCAGGAGAGCCCTTGGGCTGCCTCCTGCGATGTGTGGCCTTCCTGGCCATAATGTCCTTTGTCCTGCAAAAATAAGCTATGCTGTCTCTTTTTCAAACTGTCCCTCTGTCACTGTGTTATTGAAATAATACCGGTGTCCCTTCAGTCCGTGGGTCAGTGGTTAAATCTGCTGTCAATTACCAATCAAAATGTGAATGAAATGAAGAACAAATGGTCTAACTTCATCAGTGTTGTTTTTCTCTTCTTCCCCCAGATAATAATACCTTAAAATAGAATGCCTTATTAACCACAGACCTGAAGGTTAATAAGTACATCAACAAAACAAATGTAGTAGATTAAAACAATGCATTAACATTCATTAGTATTTCACTGTTGATTCCCAAACATGCTGCTATTGCTATTGTGCTATTATCAGGCAATAATTGTTATGTCAAAAGATAGGACCCATATGGTTCAACGAGATCCTCTGGGAGCTTCTGCTCTATGAAAGTCAATCAAAAATACGATTCCATAAGGAAGGATGTGGACACGGGAGAGTTGCTGTCAGTATATGCAACCCATGTGAGAGGCTCAAGTGACTGTTTTAAATAAAAGTTTTTAAATCTAGGGGAAAAAAACTGAGAGTTAGAAAACCAGCAGTACAATCAATAGGATTTTTCACAGTATGCAAAACTTGAATGCCAGTCTTTGCCAGACTGGATCCTGTTATCTGAGCAATAGAAAATACCCTCTCACACTTCAGGAAAATTCAAACTTTGTATATATTTTCCTACCCATAATGGATCCAGCTGAGCTAAACCAGGCTGCTTTGAACAGCACTTCTCCTCTGAAATACCCACAATTTTTTGGTGAGGCCTGAATAAATAGAAGGTGGCTAACATAATGCACTGAAGATCCCTGCTGAAGTTGTCTGCCATCCAACATCAAATCCTATCTTACAACTCAGGTCCTCGTGGTAAACAATTAATCCGCATAATTAATTTCTAACATGTCATAGCATAGAAGATGGACAAATATCTTGGCTGCCTCTTCTCCTTCAGCTGCCCTCGTCCTCATGTATCTCCTGGCCATCCTGCTGGAAGGAGTCAGGACAAGCCAATGGTGTTGTGCCTTGGGTTTCAGTGCCATCTGATGTTCACCAGGGACCAGCGTGCTCCAAAAGTGCTCTTGTGGCTTGTTCCCTGCACAGTGCGGTGGCACCTGGCTGTGGCAGCCCCACTTTCACAGTGGTCACTTGCCTCATGCTCTCTGCAACCTCACCATCTTCTTCTTTCCCCGCAGCTTTGCCTCCTCACCTTTCCCTCTACAGCTTTTCCCTGCACCCAGGAGCAGAGCCAGGTGGTGGCTGCCTTGCTCTGCCTTGCCATGCCTCCAGCCGAGCCGCAGCCTGTGCAGCTTCCAGCAGCCACCAGTGTTACCTCTGGCTGACGTGTGCTCCCACGGAGGGCTTGTTCGTGTCACCAGTGGTGATTCATAGGGTTTGGGGGGCCCTACAAATGAACAGAAGCCGTAACTGTAGGGTCTTGGAACAGCCCTCGGATTACGTCACCGTGTTTGCACCTTTATGTCTCCTTCACAAGTTCATTATAAATTTCTGTGTGCTCCTGGGGTCACTGTTTTAATAGCACGAGCTGTTGTGCCCAGCTCTATCTCGCTGTTCTATCTGGCAGTTTGTATTTACCAGGCACACACGGGCTGGGAAGGGTTGCGTAAGCTGGTTTCTATGGCAGGTTTCTATTCACCATCTGCTTGACTGAAAAAATATCTTTTTCAGTTAGCTCACTGGGTCTGGTGTTTGCATCTTTTGTTTCCTTCCAGATGCAATCTCAGAAACACAGGAGGGGCTGTGAGGCTTTGGAGGGGAGGAAAGGCCTTTTGAAACAGCTCTTTTACCCAGCTAAAAAACACATTGTCCCCGCTTGGACACTGCAGGAAACTTAGAGTCCTGAAAAGCCACTTTCCCTGTACCCAGCTACTTTCCATGGCACTGCTTTATTATAAAGGAGATAAAACTGCAAGCCTCTTTCTATATATACCTTCATCCTGTTTCTGGGATGTTTTCCTAAGGAAACCAGGATCTGTGCTCACCATCACCTTGTTCCCCTCCTTCCCGAGCTGCTCTTGAGCCTCTGACTTATTTCTGCCCCATTTAGAAGGCATAAAATTAAGGTCCCGCATTTCACAGGAAAGGGGAGAGGCCTATTAATGACCTCAGCAGGAGATGCGGAGTAAGAGTCCACCGCTTGCTAGAAACTCAGGAGGCCACTCTGGAGAGGGATGTTCTGAATGCCCTGTTCATGAAAAATTGTTTTAAATGGGACTTGCAGCTCAGCAGACACAAATATGTACAAGTAAATCCATAGGAAACTGCTCGCAGGACTGGCCTTTTCCAGCAAGTCTCTCTGGCTAAGAATATCACGCAGAAGCAGGGACTGGACAAGCAGAACCGCTCTAGAAGGGTCACAGTGGGCAGCAGGAACAGCAGCCCAAGTGATGTGTGGTGAGATATGTATTTCTGGATGACACAAAACCACAGTCCTCAGGGGAGAAAGCTTCTGTTTTGCACAGCTGCTTGAGGAGAAGCAGGCTGTAAGATCATGGGTGAACAGCCAGAGGAGCTGAGGTCAGGTACGCATCATGTAAGTCCCCAAAGCAGTCCCAGACCTGGGATTCATCCAACACCATGGATATTGCCACACAAGGGGGATCAGCAGAAGCAAGGGCTGCCAATTCACTCTGGTGAGAGTTTCTGAGAGCAGCCTCCCCATGGCCAGGCTGCATGAAACAGGGTGTGCACGCTGCCACAGCCCCCTGCTCCGGCAGCATTGGGTGTTCCCCACACACCACCTCTTCCTTCCATTCAGCGTGGGGAAGGCATTGCCATGCACTGCCTGGCAGCCTGCCACTGGCACAGGGGACCTGGCAGCTTTGTCAGCCCAGCTCCTGGAGGAGGAAGCTGAACCCTGCCCCAGATGTGTTTTCTGGGGGAGAATGGGACAGCTGTGGGGAGGAGAGGTGTACCAGTCACAGTTCCCCACAGTGGCCCAGGTGTTGGCCCAACAGACATCACCTGGAAGGTGAACCCCAAGGTGATGCACAAAACGCTTCTGAGACCCAAGTTATCCCCTACATGAGCGAGCCTGGGTGCCCCTATGCCCTTTGGCTGTTCACAGGGTGTAAGGCAGCCTCAGCTGCTCTTGAGCACATCCCACTGGCAGCTGTAATTCGCTGCCATAAGTATGTAAGGACAGATGCATCAAAATGTATTTTCTTCTTATATGCTGTTCCCTCAGTCATGGCTCACTGTTCTCTCATTTTGCTGGGAGAAATACTATATGCTTCAAGCACAGCGCAGATAAAAGGCTGAAGCTTTTATTTTTAAGCAATAATAAACTAAATTTTTAGAGGAGGAAAGCCAAAGGTAGCATGTACTCTTACAGTGTATGGTTTTAAAGCGGAGCAGGCATACACCTCCTGCAGAATGTGTAACCCGAAATTTTCTTTGAGGGTTATAGCTTGTTTACAAGGTTCAGCCAGAGCACAAAGCACAAAGAAAGCATCTGGCCATGATCCCTTTGTGCACTTTAGCAGCCTGCAAATGAGATCTAGCATTTATATGTATTTATAAATCACAAATAATCAAATCTGCTTTCAAAGGAAAGTCTTCTGTCGAAAACTCCTGACAGCTCATCAGCAGCACTCAAACTATGCTCTGTGTCTCACAGGCTGCCACTTACTGAAGCTGTAATATCACCTACCTCAGGAAGTCAGGTTTTAGGTTATAGGTACACAGATAAGACAAAAGAAGGTTTTTTAAAAAAAGGGAAATGGGAAAAATAATGGTGCTGCAGTTAATAGACTAAACCTCTGCAGAGATTCCCATCTGCCTTGGCATGGTCTGGAGGAGGCAAACATTGTAATCTGAGCCATACAGACTTTAGTCAACTGCTTTACGTCCAGCTCTGCTGAGGAGCATTGTATTCTGTATGAAGCAATGAGAGTGAAGTCTTGAGGACCAGGGCATTTTTAACACCACATTTCTGTGTATTTATGTGGAATAATTTATTAAAATCAGCTCTGCCGTTGATATGCACTGAGGTTGTTGACCACTGCATGAATCATGGGGCTAGGCCAGAAATTACCTTTAAAAAAAAAAAAAAGACAATAAACCACCACCAACGTGAAAAAAAGACCTTATATCCCACAGCTATTCATTTTCTGCTCCACAGCAGGAGTGAGAGGCTAGACCTGCAATCACAATGAGGGTCTGTCAGTCAGCAGCTCCAACAACAGAGGGTATCACTTACACATCCATCCAGGCACAGGACCTCCTACAGCATTTTCTTACAGCTTTCATGGAAAGCTCGGAATGAAGTGGAATCATAAATGTTGTGCTTGGGCAGGGGGATCACAACCCAGAGAGATGTAGATGCTGTTTTTGGGCCACAGAGCCCAGGTGTGCAGAAGGTCTGGAAAGGAGGGTTTGGATATAGCTGTTCTTCCTGGAAGGATCATGCCGCTGTACCCATCATCTGCCAGCCAGCAAAGCTTCCTCAGGGAGTGTTCATTTTGGGTCTGGATGGGATTATCCAATTCCCACTGTCTCCTAAATACAGTCTATGTATTAGAACGTCTGTCACGGAAGAAGATTTAATTCTTCACTGTCGGTTTCTGCTTTGTGAGTTATCTGGGTGCTAACACCAGTTTTCTTTTAATTCTGCAGAAAGACTTGCACCATAATAATACTAAAATTATTTGTATGTAGAATATTACAGTAAGGTTCAGGCCAAGGTCCTTCTCAGACTCTTTCTTGTTCATCTTTATTTAAATCTGAGTGCATACATTTTATATTCAGTAGTAACTAAGTGGCAGTTTAAGGCAAGTTTTTCTTCATTCATGATGAATCATACCTTTTGATACACAAGTCTCATTCAAAATGGGTTGAATCATTTTGGTTTTGCTATCTCAAACCTTTGTTTTCTAGTAAAGTTGTATTTTTAATATGGCTGTCACCTTCTCAAGTCTAAAAGCATGCAAACTTTCCCAAAGATTACTTTCTTCCCCAATATTTTTAATAACTAATTCAGTGATATGAGTAGTAGTGTATACAAAACAAGATGAACACACAACCTGCCTGCACCCAAACCCAGGTGGAGGTGCATCTCCAGAGCATCCCCAACCAAGACAGAGAGTAACACCAGGAAAATGCAGAAGCACCCTGACCATCTCAGGGCTCTTGCTGAGCAAGATCCTGGCAACATCCGCTTTTATTGTCTGCTGAGTTGCTTGATTTGGGATAAGATAGGCATGCACAGGGTACATGGTGTACAAATAACTATTGCTTGCTTTTCTTCATTATATTTGTGGCTTTGGTTTCCTTTGCAAAGTCCAACTTGCATCCAACTCTGGGAGAGAAAAGCCACCCTGAGAACAGGGAGTGTCTGTGTCAAATCCATGGGCAAGACTAAATAAGACAATCCTGAAAACAAGAAAAAAACACTTATGTACCTGTGCTTAACAGGTGTACATATCTCTGTGAATAAAAGTAGAAAGCGAATTTTAAAAAAACCCAAAACACTTCCTGGAATTAGTATTGGAATTAATTCTGTAAACCTGATCTTAGAGAATAGTGGTCAAATCCTCCTAGAGTTTTCCCACGACATGCTGAGGGAGTTTCAGCAGGAGTAACAGGATATACAAGTGTATCTGTAAATATGCATCTGTAAATTAATGACCTACGAGTTACCAGGTACATCGTGGACTGAAATAAAAGAGCTCAAACAATGTTTGATGTTGGTTTTAAAGCAGATTTAAAATAAAATGGAGCACAATTCTGCAGAAGAGCTCAGCAAAACCATTTCAATATGTCAGACAAATTAGGTTTTGCTCTCTCACTTCCCAGAAGTGTTTCTCTATAATTTCCAGAGGAAAATCACACATAATATAATCCTTTGGTATAAAGGACAGACCTCAAGGTGCAAAGGAAAACAAACTTTACTCCCCAGGTGAAGATTAAACAAAAATTCTGCTCTTAGAAAACATATCCAATCTTCAGATATTAACAGAAAGAGGGAATAACAGCTATGACAAAAATAAACCAAGAAAAAAATTAAAGGCACAGACATGTTTTTCTTCTGGGAAAAAAAAAAAAAAGTAAAATTCTGTTCAAATAATGAAGGTCACTTCAAGCCTTTTTTTCTCCTTTTTTTTCCTTTTTAAGAGCTTGAGTAAGTGGCATAAGTTCTAATTTCTTCCATTCATAACTTGACAATGAGCATCTCTTTTTTTCCTCCTAGCACAAAATTCCCTCTTTCTGCTCCAAATCAAAAGCCCACACATATAAAATGAGCCTCTGTGAAGCAGCAGAATATGACAAGCAGCTCACTTTTACCTACCAAGACCAGTGATACATGAAGCTCGCATGTCAAAAAGCATTAAAACGTGTCCAAAACCAAAACTGATCCTACCATATGTTTTGAGGCTTTCACCACACAGAACCACCAAGTAAGAACATATTTTCCTGCCTAAGGAGACAATTTCTCCACATCAGCTTAGTGCCTCCGTGGTTTCAGCAGAAGCACGTTCATTGTGCTCCTTAACTTTATTTTTTCCATGCAAATGTGTTCACTGCAATTTGTCAGCTACAGCATTGTTTTGTGGAGCCTGAAACCTGAGTGCTTCCCAGGAAGCCCATAATAGCAGTCATGCTCTAGGTCATGCTTATCATGTGTGAACCACCATTTCTTTGGGTCTTTAATACTGATTAACCAACCAAATAATAAATTAGATTTAGAGGGAAATCTTTGGGGAGGAAAGAACAGATTCAATTTAATTACAACAACATATCTTGATTATTCTTTGTATTAATACTGAGATCCTGCACTTAAACAAGGAATCTTTGTCCTAATAATTAAGGTCATTTGTCCCTATGGGTTATTTTCTGCCTGAAACAGAGTCTGGAGCTGCGCAAAGGTGGTGGGCTGAGCCGGAGGGAATGGGAGCAGAGAGACAGCTTCTCATCACAGCCATGCAGGAATGCACCTCCTTCCCAACAGAAAATCCCTGCTGGGTGAGGATCATGCCAGGATCACCTGCAGTGTCTTCCCTAATGAACACCTGTAAGGACTCTTGGGAGGGGAAATCCAGCAGGCATGCCAAGCTTCTGGGGTGTCGGGAGGAAAACCTGGAGAGCCCCAGAGCAAAGCAATGGAGCAGGACGTGCGTGCAGCTCCTATTGCCTCCTACAGTTCCTCTGCCACCTGTGGACTTACAGATGAACCCCACAGAAATGCTGGAACAACCGAAATTGCAGTTGCGCTGTCCAGCGGCATATACGACTATTTCTGGCCTCTCAGATTGGAACACCCAAACGCCACGTGCCTCGCCTCCGTCTTTACTTAGGCAAGGATCCCGTGTGGGAGGCGTGCATGTAAAACACACCAAAGCATTTGAGGTATTCCCATAAAGCCTACACTAGTATTCCATAGAAAGTTGGGCAGACCTCCAGCTATCCTTGCTCCTTCATGAAGGGGTGGGGGGAACTCCATGGTCTCTCAAGGTCCTTTTTGGAGCTTCCCCTCTGTGCTGATGCTTATAATTACTGATACCTATAATTGCTGGACCTTGCCTGTATTTGCACTTTTTCACTTGAATGATGCTTCTGTATTTGGAGAGGAAACTGCACCATAAAGGCAGTTGTGGTGGTTTTGTTGTTATTCCAGTTTTTATTATTAACTTAAGAACTGCTGACAAACGGGTTGTAGTTCCTCAGGAATGTGAATAAAGTTTTTTCTCCGGGACTTCGACAGCCCAAGCATATCTGCAAATGGAGGAGAGGAGTAAACGTGTCACAGCAGAGAGAACAGCGGCAGAAAAACATGAACCTATTAACTGCAGCACCACCAAGTGTCAGCATTGAAAACATCACGTATCAGGAAAATACCCAATTTCTAAAGGAATTGCAAGAGCAAATATTTTTTAAAAACCCAACTTGTTGGCATCTAAATAAAAACAGTTTAATTTTGAAAACTTTTGAAAATCTGTCAGTGTCTAAGAAACCTGTAAGCCTTCTTCCAAGTGTCCAGATCCATTATGTTCTGTCAAGGTAGTATTAGTATTTTCAGAAAATAAAATATATTTCCAATTAACAAAGAAATAAATAGAAATTTAGTTTGAAAACTTCTCAACAATTTAAATGGGTTCATGTTTGTGAACTACACATGCACAAGCACACCCCCAGCTACTCAGCTGCTGTCGTACACTTCAATGTGTGCAGGAGTCACTGCTGTCAGCATGGGTGAGGATGTACTTTGTGCTACAAGGACAGACATAGTACATGGCAACTGCCAATGGAGGCTACTTCAGAGAAAATATTTCTCCTTTCTAGGTGTGCCATGTTATTATACATGCATCAGAGATACAGCTTGCAGATAAAACTCCTTTCTTGCATGAGAGAACTCGATGGCACCTGCTTGTCGAGCGTCACATCCTCTGGCCGTACGCTGACGTGTTGGGGTGTTCCCTCAGGGCTCTGGATCAGAGGAGAGGGAGCATGGCCAGCGGCTCCAATGGAGAACTACCTGCCTCTGCCTGGTCAACATCTGTCAGGGATTGCATATCTATGACACCACCGCTTTTAGTTTTCAGGATATTGTAAGCAAAAAATATGACGGATGGCTTTTTTGTTTCCAAGCATTGTTAGATTCTCAGTCCCTTACTGCTAGCATTTATCTAAGGTGTCTTTACAGACTACCCAGACAAACCGAAGAAGTATCCTTCTACTCCTGTGAGCTGGCTTTTCTGATCCAAAATTTAAATCTTCAGCAGGAATGGAGAGACATGGCACCTCTGGTTAAAACAAAGGAATTCTCAAAACCCATCTATATCCGTGCCACATTTTGACAGTAAAGCACTATCTATTTCTTTGTGATTTTCCTTTCCTAGTTTGTCTTGTCTGCCTGCAGCTTCATGCTGCTGTTCATGCCTGTGCCGGTACTGCATACTCTCCTGCTGAGCATCTCTTGTCAGAGAAGGGAGAAGGGAGAGCATCATGTTACCACGGCTTCCCAGCTCGTGCCGGACTGGGGACTGCTCTGGCTGTCACAGGAGCACATCATTGTCCTTCTGATTAATTATGCCACCTTCTGAAATGAGACATAGGCTCCCAAGTCTCTTGTGCAAGTCTGAAAACATTATCGTAGCTCATGGCTATGGATAGGAGAGCGCTGAGGGCGAAGTCCCAACTCAAAATGCTATGGACAAGCAAGATGGGCTGGAAACCACTGTACTCAGCACTTTTCTTGGGATGCCCACCCCACGGATGTCCACAGGAGCCGGGAAACCGCCGTCACCTGCTGATCTTTGTGTGAGTGTGCGTGCTTTCTGGATGTGGATTCCCCTTCCTGTTTTTCAGACACAGGTTCAGGCACGGGTGTGTCAGCAGCTTCCTGGCTGCGTGAGGCGGGGGAAGAGTTCTCTCTCCTTTCACTTCTGATCTTCCTTATCATAATCATCCTGATCATGATTTGCTTCCAATGTAACCACGTACACGTTCCCTCCTCCAATAAATGCCAGTTTTCTTGGTGATTTGCACAAATACAAACACCTGTAATCACATCACTTGCCCTGCTGAGAGCCCTGGGTGAGAAACGGGCAGCGTGCAGCCCCCGCCACGGAGCGCGATGTTACAGCGAGCCGTCCAGCGGCTAGCGGCCACCGCGAGGATCACGGAGACCAAGCACCACCTGCTGCCCAAAAAATTAAGCTCTTTAAACCCGTAATTACAGATTCCAAGCTAACTGCAACAGGCGTCATCTAATAACCTGCTGAACGTTTTAAGTAACCTGTAAATCTTAACTTGCTTCTGCAGAGTTTCAAACCTTAACACTAGCCCTTACCAAACCCCAGAAATTCATGGTACTTTAAAGTATATCACATCTATTAGTAACAGCCCTGTGTGGACTCTGAAATGCATAGTACTGCTCTTTACTCTGTAAAAAAACTTGAGTCCTTAAGCAGATAAGAGAAACTGTTGCTAAAGTGACTTCAAAATTAAAAATATCACATTAGCTTCTCCCCACTTCAGCTTGGTATTTATTTGTATGGCTACCCACAACCAGATCTTGACCCTAACTTTCAGGCGAGCTATGCAAAACTTCAGGTGAAGCCTTCATTTTGTACCAGCTCTTTCTCCTCTCTGAAGAGACCCTGCAGTCCCAGTTGTCTCATACTCCCCTATAGCCTTCACAAAAGCATAGCAACACTACTCCTACCTGAAAATTAAGAAAAAGGCACCAGATTCACAAGGCCAGTCCCCAAGTGATCTCATGCAACTTTGCCAAATGTTGCAGGAGAGATCCTTCTGTAAACCCTACTGTCCTAACTCCTTGTGCTACGCTTACTCTTGGACTTCTAGAAAGCTCAAGATCATCTACAATTCCTGCAAATAGGAATACAACATTCAAATTCAGCCTTCAGAGTATTCTACAGACTAGAGAGAGAAATTATTTCACATAATTTCACAGTATTTCACATCCCCTGAATTCTATCTGTAACCTTAAGCCCATAAGAGGGAACACAAGACTTAGGTGGAAATTAAGAATAAAGGTATTCAATTATTTTCCTATGTTTGGGAGAACATCTCAAGTCACCACAGGAAACTGCTGCTGAAATCTGATTTTGCAAAACTTGTCCTGAACTGCCCTGTTGCTCAGGCAGCTTGAATGGGACCACTACACGTTTCCAGACCTCCTTTCCCCTTACCTCAGGCAGCCTTACCTTACATATAACCAGTAAGATGTCTCCAAAATGCATTTTCCAAACCCTAAACCGAGTGTTAACTGTCAGCCTACAGGTGCCTAAACACCTATAGCTGCTCCGAGTTTGACATGACATTCACACAGGGCTTTGCAAATCCAGCAGAAATCCTGCTGTTGCAGCACTTGTTTTCCCACATCCTAAACTGAATCTTAACCTCAACCCCTCCTTTTGTTTTATGAAACCTCAAATTTTACGAATAAAGTGGTTTTCAGGGCCAGTTTCCTGCTTAACTCGGAAAAAATTGCTGAATGTGGGACGTAAAAGAAGCCCCTGCCCCAAGTCTGACTTTCCCAATTCTCTCCGTGCTCAAATTTCCAGGTTACAGACCCTCCCAAACCTAGTTATTCGGATTTTCTGTAACGTTCTCCAGCGGCGAGGCAGTGAGCTGCCTGTCTGGGAAGGGCTGAGAGACCCGAAGGCGGAGAGGGGCGGCCGGAGGAGCGTCCCCCGCGGCGGCGGCTACCCCCTGCCCGGGAGGGGGAGCTGCGCGCCCGTCCCCGCCCCGGCTCCTGGCCCGTCCCTGCCCCGGCTCCTCGCCCGTGACTGCCCCGGCTCCTGGCCCGTGACTGCTCCGGCTCCTCTCCCGTCCCCGCCCCGGCTCCTCTCCCGTGATTGCCCCGGCTCCTCT
>VZTI01001523.1:490085-599895 GCA_013397865.1 Struthidea cinerea
CTGAGGTCGCTGCCGCCGGGAGCGGGCGGCGCGGCCCGGGGCGAGCTGAGGTGCCCGCGGCGTGCGGGGAGAGGCGGCCGGGGGCTCTCCGGGCAGCGCGGGGCTGAGTCACCCTAAACCGGGATTGCAGTAAAGTGCTTAAGGGCAGTGCTGTCAGGCACATCTGTTCCCTTAGAGGGTACTTTGCTGACTGAAAAGAAAAAGTTGTTCATAACGCATTGAGTGTCTTGTACCTGAACCAACACTCTCTGGCAAGAGCCTTGTCTTCTTGGTGGGTCATACGAAAAGGACGGAAGGTAGAGAGGATGTTTTTATGGCCTCTTAGCCCCAGGCAGAGCAGTAAGAGGATTTGATTTTGTTTCTGCGGCATCAACTTTTTCCGGCTTATACTGTTTGGCAGGTACATAAACCAGAGCACAGAGAGAGTATGGTTTTGCGGGATGCGCCTGAGTTTTGTGGTGAGGCTTCTGTTGCAGGTCGTCGTTGCTCTGTGGTGTTCACACGGCAACGCGCTGAGAAAGTGTGGTTAAAGGATTTGATCAAGTGAAACAAATTATACACAAAAGTTTAAGAAGCCAAGGAATGCTGCTTGAACGTATCCAAGTTGATATTTTTCTCCTAGAAACTTTGTAAACATATTCGTACTTTTAAAACTGTGTACACACTCCTGAAGGTGCTTGTTTATTTCAGTTACCTCCCAGTGTTTACATGAAGGAGAAATCAAAGTTGTATTCAGGAATGCAATTTCCAGGCAGCGTGTTTGCCTTCTGGGATAGCATAGTTAGCTTGTCCAGGCTTAAAATACCAGGTTTATTTTGCAAGTGTATTGAACAGAATGTAGAAATTCGTACAGGTAAGATCTCATAGCCATAGAGTCAGCATTGAGAGAAGCAAAGAAGTAGTCAGATGCTCACAGATGAAGTCATTATGGTTCGCTCGTTTCATGTAACCATGTTGGGTTACCGGAGCTACCGAAATTGAACAAATACACAGTCATGCCCTGCTATTGACTCCTCTCCTCTGAATAGTGTAACCCTGTTAATGCAGTGCTGCCCCAGACTTAAATACGTGCTTTTCAGCGGGACCGCTGAGTTCTGATCACCCCTGCACCTGGTGTGGATGCACAGTCCTTCCTCTTGGGGAGCCAGTCTGGGTGCCTTAAGTATAATGCTGTTACTCAGTGCTGAAGGTTCTCTTCCTTCCCATTTGGGATTAACTACACGTCTCTGTGTATGTGATCTGTAATGTGATTTATTAATTATTTAGTTCTGTGTGTGGAGCTCTAATAGGAGTGCCACTTTATGTTCTGCCTCCTTTAATGTAGATTGAATTGCCGTATATCAGGAACTAGGGTCTATGATTGTCCTGTAATTGTCATCAGTGAATGATTTTAAGTGCAGACAGGAGGAATAAATTTTGGTGTATATTTCTCCATGCTTCCAGAGATGGGGAGTATATTCTGTGGTTTGGGATTTTTGTATGTGTGTGTTTGGCTTTTTTTGTTTTGGTTGGTTGGTTTGGTTTGTTTGTTTTCCTAGGAAAAATTTATCCCCCTCAGTTGCTACTTTGTGTAAGAATTTTTCATCTTCATGTTACTCATACAGACATCAGAAACTTTTTGTAGTTCCTGAAAGGTAATGAAGTGTGCAGTGCCTAAAGTCAGACCTGTAGCAGATGGCAGGACTTCAGGAGTCTTACAGAAAGCAGCACTGACAAGCTGCTGCCAATTGTATCAGGATTTGGGCTTTTACTACACATGTATTAAATATATGCTGAAACTTCTTTCTCTGACAATTTGGTTTTATACTATGTGGCATTGAACTGCTGAATAGTTTCATTTTTGAGAGGCTGCAATTGCAGCAGTCAAACGTGGATTCTGGAGCTTAAATGCTTTTTCTCTGCCTCATTCTTGGCTCCCAGTAGCATTTACCCTGGGGTGTCCTGTACTGGTGCTGGGAGGAGCCATCTGTGGAAGGGTCTCATTCGTAGATAAGTACAGCAGTGCAGTGTTCATAGATGGCTAACGGCTCTCTGGACAAGTCTTTCCACTGGGATTTGGCTTATGCACGCTTTCTCCAACCCAAAAGCTTCATAACGTAGTTTGCCTTAGGCTCTAAGAGGTCAAGCCAGGTCTTCACGCCTTGCAAGTGCTGCTGAATGTCTCTTGCTTGGACTTGTACATGGCAATTCTTCCTGTTTTAGCAAAAGGTCTTTCTTCTATGGCAATTGCTACAGTCTGTCAAAATCAGAGAACTCTAAGGTAGTTGCTTTCTTCCCTTTTCCCTAACCTCCCATCTCCTATAGTTCTCCAAATGAATATTTGTCTTGCTGAAGTTGTCATTTGTCATCCACCGCTCTGTGGTTCCGATTGTTTGTTCTTACACATGGTAGTTTGTGGAGCCTTGGCTTCTCCAGGTTCTGCCAGAGCTCAAAATCCCAGCTCAAACCCAAGCAGGTGACGTCTGCTGTGCCTGGGCCCAGTTGTGTCACAGTGACGTATGTGGAGTCCTGCTGCATTGCACTGTTCCTGTGGGGCTCTAGGCAGCCTGATTATCAGGAGGATTTCCTTCTTTGCCCTGTCCTGGACTTCTGCAGCTTCTGTCTCCAAGGGGTTTTTGGCTGCCCATGCTTGCTGATGATTTTTAGTGGCTTTCTTTGTTCTTCACTCTCCAGCAAAGTTCTTCCCTCTCAAATAAGCATGACCCATTATGAATTTTGTGTGTTCTTTATTATAACAAAGCTTATGGCAGAAGTGAGGCTTGGGCAGGCAACTGCATGTGGAGCTTGGGGGACTGAATGTGTCAGGTGGGAATATGGGAAAGTGTGAGGCACGGCTCAGCTGCCCCCTTGGCAAGGCTGCAGCTACAGCCTGGGTGTGCAGCTCAGCTGAGCCTTTTCTCCTCATGGAGGCAGAACCCCTCTGACCTATAGCTGGTTGCTTGCTTGTAACAGTGCACTGGGTGCCCCAGTGAGAAGCAGAGCTCACGGTCAGTAGTTGCTAGTTTTTTCTCTAGCGTCTTTCTATGGGGCTTTCCTATGCTATAAATATAACCATGGACATTAACAAAAAGGCAAGACTTCTCTCTCTATTAATAATCCAGCCCTGAACTGTGGAGATTCTCGTTTTGAGTGCTGCTTCAAAACTATAGCAGAGAAAGCTATCTTAAGTACAGATTTGAATATTATATGTGATTTTTACAAGTTCCCCGAAGATCTTTTGTATCCTCTTTATGCATATGGCTTTTTTTGTTGTTAAATAAAGACTTTAATTCTGATTTTTTTTAAAGCCTCCAGCATGTTTTTAAAGATTGCCACAGAGTTTCCCAATTAACAATAATTGCAGTTTTTCAGCAGATTTCTGTCAGGTAGGAAGTGTGACAAAAATGGCACTTGCCCGGTGCTTTATCAGTGTGTGAAGTCTGGAGGATTCTGGTCATTATGGAAAACTTTATAAGTGTAGTTTCTTGTGTGTGTAGTGTACTAAACTGAATGGTATATGAAGTTATTCTCTGACTGGCAGCTTGCAAGCTGGACTGACTATTTGGATGATAGTAGTCATAATTTGGATAAACTTGCTTTTTAAGTATAGGTAATTGAACATAATTTCTAAATTAATTAACCAACAAGAAAATAAGATCTTGGAGCAATCCAGAGGTTAATGTAATATTGAATCTATATTTCATAATGAATAAAATAAAAATAACGAATATATATTTTCATAATGAAGTAAAACAAATCATTATTGTTTAAGTATACTATTCTTATCTATAGTATGCTATAGTTCTTGTTGATCTTAATCTAAAATACAGATTTATAGATTTTCTATGTAAGTACAGCAATAAGGAAAAGGAGTCACTGATGTATTTCAACAGTGAAAGATTCAGCAGTAAAGGACTTAAAATTAATTCCGAGTGCATAGTGGCCTGTTGCCAAGGCTATTTAGGAACAGATGTGGCTGAAATAGATACCAATAGTCTGTTTGGGATCTCTAAAGTAAGACATCTGTCAGTCTATCGGTCAGTCAGGAATAATGGAAATGGAAACTGGCTGTTACAAAATGTGAATTACTGAAGTTCCAAGCAGACCAAATTTGAAGCTTTTGATTCTACTTCTGACATGTAGAGAACGTATTTTCTCTAAGTGGCTTATCTAGTGTCCAAGCAGAAAAACTGTTTTTAAGGAAGAGACATAAAAATAAATATTATGAAGTGTAACTGAAAGTGAGGTGTTCATGTGCCACATTAATATATGGCTTTAAGATGTAAATTGAAGGAGGAAAGCATGCAGTTTTAAACAATCCCGAGGGGTCTGAACTTACAAGACACTCAAATCTTTTTCCAGGGAGTCCGTAAAATTAACGTCTTTTAGAAAAATGCTGCATGAAGCTGCAAAATAATTTATTAATCTACAATTTATTGTGGAAATTGAAAAATATTTATGGAAATAGGATACACGAATTAAAGGAGTCTTAAAACTTGTTCTTTATTTCAGGGGACTTTAAAACATAGTATCTTGACTGTCCATGTGTTTTTTCTCCTTTATCCAAAGATGAGTTCATGGCTATGTGTTTGTGGCACAACTTACGTTGTTTCACACTCCTGTTTTTTCTCGTATTTCACACATTTATGCACCTCTTTGGTTACATTGAAAGGGGCTAACATACCCCGGATATCTAATAGGGCCTTTTCTATGCACTTTAATTCTCTACCTCCAAAGAGAGAGATCAGATATTTAAATCTTTGTTCCAGAAAAAAGGTTTCTATGCTAGGTCTTGCAAGTTATATTTGTGTGTTCAGGTTTGCATACACATTAAGAGCTGCCTGTGTTAGTGAGTTGGATTCTGATGCTATGGGAATTTGAAATAACAGGATTTATTTAGCTTTCATAGAAAGTAGCCTTTCCTCATGGCCTTTTCTTTTTAATGCAGAACTTTCCGTTGATGATACTGTGGTTTGTGTTATCTTAAAGCTGTTGTAGGCCATAAACTCAGCAAGTTTTAGACTTGGGTAAAGGTGATGGGCTTTGTTTTTGTGGTTGGTTTTTTTTTTTCTTTGTTGTTCCTGTTGCACTGTGTAATAATTCAGTCTTTGCCATGTTCTGATATTATAGATAGGGCAATGTTTTGCTTTATTCCTCTCCTCTTCCTGCCTGGGGAGTGAGGATGGTGCCTGGCTGGGTGCTTGGCACATTATGCATCATTGGGCAGCTGGCACACCAGGAACAAGCCAGGCGTAGCTGGTGCTGGTTTTTGGCTGCTGAGCAGGTTGATTGAAGAAAGATGGGTGGGAATCAGGGGGCAATCAAGCACGCTGTGGTGGGGGTGAGCTGATACAGTATGGGAGTGTAAGGGTTTTGGTGCAGTGCCCTGTGGGTGTGGGAGTGATCTATGGGTACTGTGGAGAGGGATATGAGTGAATGGAGGGGACACTGGAGCTGTTGCTGCGCAGACAGGGAGACATGCAGGGTGACACTGTAGTGTGAGGTGTGTGTGAGTGTGTGATAGAGGGTGGGGGAATCACTGGAGAGTCACAGGAGACATAATAAGGGGATGAGGAGTAGAATCCAAATTTGTTTAAAAAAAGTTATCAAGGTTCTGTAATTTTCTTGTTCACAGAGTAATTGACAGCTCTTGACTATCCCTTTTGGACAAAGGTGTGCAAGAGTCAGTTGATGGTCTTGCTTATATAGCATGATGGAGAGAATACAAAGGTGTATATTAAAAAAAAGTTGATATGCTAACCAATCTTTGATGCCCATGCTAGTGGATATTTTCATATCCACAATGGTGCTCTAACACTGAGTCCCTTTCTCAGTGTAAATTAATGTTCTTTTTAAATCATTAAAGAGTATGCAGTCAAATCGCTTATCTATGTAGAAATCCTATATCTCAGTTTCTTAATTATCCTGGTTTTTGGCCCTTGAGGAACACTAATTTTTTTAACCCCTCTTTCAGATTCTAGATACTGTTATTTTCTTTCTTTGGTTGTTGTTTTACCATATCATCCCTGAATCTGTATCCCTCTGTTATGCGCCGTTGTCTTTTTCTATTGCATGAAGTGTTGCCACCTTACCTTGACTTTTGAGTGTAGTTAATTGGAAAATGCATGGGTTTTTTTTTTTTACAGTTGCAAAATAGAAATAAAAGCCGGACAATCTGTCATCTGCTCTTGTTGGAATCAATAAAACTAAACTTAGAAAAACAATTTTTCCTCTCCTTGTAAATGTCTTGTTAACTACGTACAGAAGCAGCAGGTAAATAATAGATACTGTTGCAATTATGCAAAGCCCAAACAAATAGGTATTGGATACAAGAAATCCCTTTTTGTTTGCTGCTTCATTTAAGTATGTCTGGCTATATTATGCACTGCCTTTAGAAGGAAGTTTTGCTTCAATACATGCAGTACTCCAAAGATATTTTTATCCTACTGAGACAATTTATGAAAAAGCTTAAGTGGGTGAAAATCTGAGAACATAACCTGAAGAACTGAGTAGTCTGTGTACCTTAACATTAGTGGGCTGTGGAACGAATGTTTTCCTTTCAAGGAAATCAGTGGTCCTGGTTTTTATGACTTATGTTGTAACAGTATGTGCAGACAAAAAACCATAATGTGTTGAGTATCTGATACATGTATTACCATATTGCCATAAGGAACTGCTATTATGTTAGATGCCAACTGATGTCGTGATAGTGTTGGATTTCTCTCACATATGCTTATGTTTTTGTACAGATGATACTTTAGGAACATCTGCTAGTTTTGTGGTGGTATCTGCTGTTTCCTTTCAAAATTTGACCTTTTTGCCATTTAGTACTGTGACTGCTATAGAATTGTGGTTTAACAAGATCCTCTTCTAAATTGATTCTTGTCTCATAGACATTGTGTCAATTTTTTGGGTTGTGATTTTTTTAAAATTTTTTTTTGACTGCTGACTTGAAATAAGTGACTGGAATGTCTTCCTTTCAATTGTTCAGGTTGTTTCAAAAATATTCATGTCTGTGGGCTAAAGGTGTGGATGGTATGTCTCAAACTATTTCACTAGGGAAGACATTTTGGAACTCTTCTCTTGCAATTTAGGAACCCTTCCCCCTTTAGCTGAAGGGCAGATTTGAACAGTGAAACCAGGTGTTATAAAAAAACACTGAAATTTTAGGCCTGAATATTCGTGTGAACCTGGATGTCTGGTAGCCTACCTGTAAGGGATTTGATGAAAGACAATTCACTTCTTATGTTTAAGATCTGCAACTTCCTCCTTCCCTGCCTTCCCACTTAGTTGTCATAGGAATATATTAAATCACTGACAACAATTTTTTCAATGACTTGGTTTAACTCAGAGTTCCCTAGTCTAGAGTGTGGCTATTTCTTGCCTGTGTGTTGCAAGTTTAAACAAATGGTCAGTTCATTAACAGAATTCAGTGCTGAACTCTGAATTTCCTGGCTTTTGCCTGTTCGAGCAATGTCAGATGGTAGTTAGTTGGATGCTTTTCAGTACTGAATAGTTGCTGTAGCTGTCAGTTTATTTGAACTGTGACAATATATCTGTTCTGTCAGTCCATACACTCAAGTGAATATAGGAAAGTATTCTTTATGAGGCTCTGAAAATGCAAAGCAACAGATGTTATGTACTGCACAATTGTAAGTATCCTGGAAACAGATCTTTACACAGTGCAGGCAGTCTTGGAAAAACAAAATTTGACGCGTGAATGATTGAGTTAAGGGTAACAGCAATAAATCCTTACCACTAAATATAATGCTGTTTTGGACATACTGATCTGAGTTTGGGTAATTAAATGCTCATTGTTATATTACCCACCCGTCATTTGACAGAAATTTAAAAATTATCTTGTAGTTATATTTTTCTGCGTTGTTTTAGTACAGCATAGTAGAAATAGAATAAATATTCTCACTTAAAAATGATATATGAAAATGACTTTTGAAAAAAAGCTTGTGTAATTCTAAGGAGTGAAAATTCTTGTAAATAAATTGCTAACAATAAATAGGAAAAATTTCCAGATAACTTGCTGGGTTTCTATATGAAAATAGCACGTCTTGCCTGGCTGATCTGTTGACTGTTCTGAAGATGGTTCAAAATGAGATTGCTCCTGTCCAAGTCCTCTCCCTGCTCTCCTGTTTGTTGCATGGCCTTTTGGAGACTTGTCAAACAGCTCTGTCAAGAAAGGTACTGAAAGATTTCACATTTGGATGGTTTTGGGTTTGCCAAAGTCCTGCTCTGTCACATCTATGTAATTTAACTTGGAGTGAGGTGATTAGCTAGGGATCAAAATTATCATAGTGCCAGTGAATAAAACACTAACAGTTAGATGGCTATAGATGGTGGTAGCTGATGTCAACACCAAAGTTCGAACAGATTTGTGGTTTCATTCAGTGAATTCTGCAGCTGACATATTCTCGGGTAAACCTAAGTGTATTGTATGTTACCGTGATTGGGAAAAGATTGTATATAGATGTCTGGTTTTAATTTTGTATTGTTTTTATTAAAGGAAAAAGAATACTCTGAGTATTTAATGTCAAATGTAATGTTTCTTGGTCACTTGACTGCAACACGCTCATTAAACAAGGCTAGTAACTAACTAGAGCTGGTTTGGAAAACAATGCTTAACAGAATAAAGAGTATCTGATCAGTGTTTGTTTCTTTTTTTAACTGTAGTACAAATGAAAATTAAATAAGAGCTTTTTTTTTTAGCATTTACATTTGTTGAGTAGTTAATTATTTAAAATATGAGGGAAACAAGCAGGTGGTGATTTCGCAATTTTGTTCCTAGGTCTCACTTGTTTTATGGAAACCATTTGTGGAAGGTACACACAGAAATTCAGTACTGAACTTATAATGATTTTTATGTATGTGAATGTTTGTCTTGCTTAGAGCAGATACTGCTTTTTTCGTTAGCATTTAGCAACATTGATTTTATGTGGGAGCAGAGTAATAAAGCAAGTTATTTCCCACAGCACAACTTCAGAGCCATGGCAGTTTTACGGATTGGACCAGGCAACAGGACAGTGAGTCCAAGAGTTGGAATAATTGCACATAGTGTAATGTATTGATCTCTTATTTGAATGCCATCAGCTTGGAATAAAGATCAGGAGCTGTAGCTATACCATTCCTAATGTGTATAATTATAGGTTTATCATGTGAAAAATGTCATCTGTCACTTAAACAGTTGTTAGGATTATTATGTTAAGGATAATTAGAACGTAAATAGAGACTAAAGCAGATGTTTGTATGCTCTATAAACCAGCAGTTATTTAACAATGTCTTGAATATTGTGTGCAGTCCTGGTGTTCTCAGCAAAGGTGATGTGGGACTGGAGAAGGTTCAAGGGGTGACAATGGTTAAAGGTACATAATGGCTTCTGGATGAGAGTGACAGACTAGGCTGGCACTTTTTGGTCTAAAAGGAAGGTTCTTGAGATGGGGCCTGGACAAACTGGCAGTTTTGGAACATAAGAAATATGGTGCTTCTAATAAGCTAAGAAAAACCAGGCTGAAAACCAAATGAATAACTACGAGAATTGTAAAACTTACTGCCAAAGGATTGTTAATGCTAAAAGATTTTGTGGATTCAGATGGGGATGGAAGGCATCGTTTGAGTGCTGTTAAATGTGTAGAAACCACAGTCAGTTCAGGGTGTCCCAAATGAAAACAGGTGGGGAATGGAAAAGTACTAGTGGGAAACGGAATAAATGCTTCCTTTATTCCTTCTCTTCTCTTAGCATCTGCTTATGGCTATGGTTTGATATAAGATACTGGGACAGATGGACGTTTGCTCTGACCTGGTATTGCTGGTCTTACATACCAGAAACCAGTTAAATTATATTTAAATGATATTTTGAGTAAAAGCACACACATCACTAGTCTGTAATTCCACCTGTGTCTGCAGTGCCAAGCAAGATTTAATGATAAAATTTGAACAGCAGTTTGCCTAGCCTTCCATTTGCAAGGTACTTATTTTTATTGGTGGAACAATGCAGTTTAAAGAATGCATGTTCTTTGCCTGAAAAAATACCAAGGGGTTAATTTTATTAAATGTTGGTTAAGAATTACAGTGCAGTAGCAGACTGTATAGGAAACCTGAATTTCTTAGCCCTAATTCCCTTGAAAATATTGTTCACATGAATGCTTATAATTATTATAATTTTGGGGTTTTAAAATATGTTTATTTTTGGTGTGGAGAAAGGAAGTTAAATTCCAAAGACATAGTTAGACTTGTGTGGGATGAGTCTGAAACTATTGTGAATGATTTAGTTTGATCAGCCTCAAAATAAGGAAAAAGTGTAGTTTCAATATGCTTTGCTGGTATTTTTCCATAAATATATTTGAGAAGATTTCTGATGTTCACAAAAGACAACCCTTGATATGAAACATCCATTTCCATTTGTTATGTCAGCAGCTTAAAGATGTGTGCCAAGGTATCAATACTGATTATGTCTTGAGCACAGGTGGTGATAATTTTGTGGCACTAATTCACTTTATGGCTAAATCGAAGATTATTGTGTGATTTGCAATGTGCGGCTGGATATGTGTGGAAACTAACATTTGTTAAATTTACTTTTAAATGAGCAAAATGGGTTTAATATTGTGATAGAGGAAAATTTGCATATAATTGATAAATAATTGATGGGCTAATAGGTTCTGGTTTATATGCAATAGTAACGATAATATGCTGTGCAAGTGCACGCTGGAGAGTTTGAAGATGCATCTCTCTTTGTTGCTGTGTGGGTGCTCTGAATTGGAATTGCTCTCTGACCCTGCAACCATATGCAGGATCTTGATGCTGTGAATAAAATTCATAGCATCTACAAGTAAGATATTTACTTCAACCTCGTAGTGGTAATCCCTGTACATATGGGTGTAATGCTAGCATTCAAAATGTTTTGGGGAGTAAAAATTTGTGTGTATTATGGGAGATTTGAAGTGCATCTTTGTCATTTTACATGATTATTCAGCAGCGAAAACTGATCAGCAACTGTCTCGTTTGGGTTTTGGTTTTTTGGGTTTTTTGATATGTTGATCAGTAATCTTTCTGTTTGATTTTAGTACTTAGTACTGGGATTAGGAATGGATATGTAAATGTCATGTGTAGGTGCAGTTGCCATACTGGAGATAAGAGAAGTTGGTGGCAGATGTCAAAGAACTTGCTTAAAGTGCGGAGGAGATGCTTGTTTGAAGTTGTTGGTGCATGCCAGGATGCAAAGCAGATGTTGTGGAGCATTTTGGGGTGAGTTTTTTTGGAGGGTTTTTTTGACAAGTGGCTCTGTTTTAAAGCAGTTGATCAGCCTGTCAGAAAATAAGTAGGTTTCTGTATATAAATTAATATACTAATGTAGTTTGATATAAAAGTGAAAATTATCTCTATACTTTATTTTGAATTTCATGGTACTTAATGTTGACATTTTTTTCATAAAGCATTTTATGAATTCTGCATGTTCTCTGAAATGCATTAACTTATTCTACTTTATGCACAGGTTATGTCACAATTCAAAATGGAGATCTCCAGATTTTTGAGAAAGTCATGAAAATCTCAAATAATGTTTTAAATGACTCATTACCATTTATTCATATAACTTCTGAATGGTATAACAACATAAAATATCAAAATAACTCAAATTAATGGCTTCACCTGATAATTTTGAGTGTATTTTGATTTTCAAAACAGCATTGTATATGATTTTTTTATAGACTACTCAGATATTTCCTAGAATTATTTTTTCTGCTAAACATTTTGTAGACCTGTTGGTATGTCTTCAGTGTCTGATGCACATGGACTGAAATTTAAATTGGCTTAAAGATATTTACTATTTACAGTTATCGTTTGACGTGAGTGTGTTGCAGTGTGTATGCAACAGTTCTGCTGCTAAATGAAGTGAGCGTATCCTGAGCTTGGTGCACATACATGGGCACAGGTGGGTGTCTTGGTGGTGTGCACCATGCAGGGAAACACATGGCACTACACAACATGGGGCAAAGAGCACGCAGTTGGAATTAGAAATCATTTTATGAATACCTTGGAAATTTGTGCTTGTTCATATGTGGGTTGTAATTTCTAAAAAGGGTGTGCATGTTTTTGTATTGAACATTTGTGACAGACAGCACTCTAATGTAGTTGTCCTTACTTTGTGCAGAGGCACTGTTGTATGAGCTTGTTTGTGTCAATATTTTAACAATTTATCTTTATAACTGCTTTTGACTATATTTGTAGTAACATTGGCACCCTGTGTACAGAAGATACAATCAGTGCTGAAAGGAAACTTGCATCCATCTGGAAGCAATAAACTTTTCTAAAAGACTGCACAGTGTTACTTAATCCTGTGATTTCTTACTGTGAGTGAAATTAAGGTTTGGTTCAGTTGTGTCACATCATATTGGTATCAAATCTTTTGTGAGAGCTTTGTCATAGTGGTAAGCTACAAAAAAAAAATTAAAATTGATGAAAGTCTGAGAATGTAATTTCCTCAGTCACAGAATTATGCATCATTGCAAACGGAGTCAATTCTATATAATAAAAATAATTGTAATACCAGAAAGCTTTGGGAGTGTTGCATTTCATAAGCTTTCTCTTTATATGAAGTACTAATTTGTATGCTGCACAATTGACTAAGAATACCTTAAATTTGGTGTTGTGTTCTAAGTAATTTTTGTATTGTACATCTCTCATGTAATACAAATTATATTTTTAATATGACAAAATATTTTACAAAGTTAGAGAAATATGAACAGTGTCCATAAGGAGAAGGGGAAAAAAAAATTGTTTTATAAAGATAATCTAACAAAATTCTGGGGTTTTTTGGGTGCTTTTCTTTTAAGTTTGTTACAAGTGTGATGTACATGAACAAAATAGGATTCATTCACCCTGCAGGCAAAGTGGTGTAGCCTGCATTCTTCTTGTTCCTAAGTGGCAACTGAGCGTTGGGGTGAGGGAAGGGTTTTAGGCTTGTCAGAGGATTCTGGTGGTGCTGTTGCCATCTCTTGCCCTTGGGCTAGTGTAGGAGATGCAGATACAATGATACAAAGGATGGCAGAGTTTCCTTCATAAATCTCTGAGAAAAAGAAAAGATCAGAGATCAATGAGGATAAAGCCTAACATGTAGAAGTTCCCGGGTGAGGTCATCTAGCAGCTGATAGCTATGCTTTGATAACTAAAAGTGTGACTTGCTAGGGTGCATGAATTAGCAATAGTTTACAGAAGGAAATTGGCGTGTTTAGAATGGGCTGCTTGTTCTTTTTTTCCTGAAGAAAATATTTCTTGAAAATCTTTTCCAGAAAAGACTAAAATTCCATTATTTGAGGCATGTTGAGTTCCCTGAAACACTGATATTTAGCAGTATGGATGGTTTATAAATCTTTATTTGAGGCTGAGGCAGATCTGGTGCAAGTAAGACTCCAAGTCAAAGTAATTATTAACTTGTACTTCATCAAACTCAGTAATGTCATGTGGCCATAATAGGTCATTTGCTTCCCCACTTCCCCTTATTTTCTGAAATGACTGGAGTAATTGCCATGATTGTAACATAAATTAGTAGCTACAAAACGCTGTGTATGTGTGAGATGTTTTCGAGGAAATGTAAAATTAAGCTCATGTTTCCTCTTTGGGGATTCTTTAGTATATTTCAGCTCTGCTAGCCGAATCGGTTAAATCATGTAGGGTATTAGATTCCAGTCTTCTGTTTATTTCAGAAATCTCTCTCAAAATAAATTCCAATTTATGGTGGGTTTTTGGTTGGTCTGTGTAAGACCAGTCATTTAATCTGATGCATAGGTTTGCAGAGGTTTTGGGAAATTATGGAAATCAGTGGTGCTTTTTACCCTGTTGTTACTCTGAAGTTTCTTACATAACTCCTCTCACTTACTAAATGAAAAGCCTCAAAGTTTCAGCCACTAAATGAAAGGTTTGCAGCTGCTTTTCAAATCGTGTTATGAAATTAGGCAGTATGTGGGCTGTATTCTTAACACAAAGTTTTCTATATGATATTTCCAGTGACCTCTCTCTTGCTGTGGTGTTAATAATGAAATGTAATTATTAAAAGCAAAGCCTTTGCTTCATGCATCCTCTCAAATGCTTCAGGATGGGAACCATTGTCTGCCTTGCTTCCTTTCAGCTTACTTCGTTGTTCTATTATTATTCCCAGTAGATCTTGTTGTTTTTAAATTCATCCTCTCCCTCAAATTCTTTCTTGTAGAATAAAGGGGAAACTTCCTTAAGGTGAAGCTTTTTTTCTGGAACAGCATTAGTACGTCTGCTAAACCTTCAATCACACTTTCTGCAGAGGTATTTTTTCAATAAGCTATTTGATTTCTTTTCAAACTGCCAGTTTCAGTATGTTTTTCTAATGAAATTATGCCATTAGCCTGTAGTTAATAAGCAAGGTACTTCACTGCTCTATGTGAGAGCTGAATCAAGACACTAATGAAAGCTTGATGGATAGATGTCTGATGAGCCTTATTTCAAGAGGAAAGGCCTTTTCTGTGGCCTGCTGGGCATCAAGCAGACCCCCAGTGCTGTGTACAAGTGTCACTCTGAGATCTGGTCATGCTCAGAGGGAAAGTCCCCAAACCTGGCCTTTCTCCACAAGGCATCAGCTCCAGCAAAACCAGCCTCTGAGCTGTACTGAACTACGCTCTTACAGCATGGGATCAATTGAGCTGTTCCCATATTTGCTCTGCCAGTAGCCAGAATCCTCTTCTCTTTTGGTTCAGACAGAACTAAGTAGCTGGGTGATGGTTGTTCTTTTTCAGAAGTTTGCCTATTGTCCTCTTTTAAAGCTGTAGTGAAACTTAACCAAATTTTAAGTGCTTGAGTATGGTCGAACTCAAGACTTCAAGGACTACTCCAAATGTTCCCTAAAGCTGCTCTTCCTCCAGTTGTTGTGATATGACACTGTGCACAGGGGCTGTATGTGCAACAGCCCTCTTGGTTTGATGGGGATGTTCCATAACTTGAGGATTAGTTTTTAACACGTGTGGTGGAGAACAGGGATTGGAATCAGCTGGTTGTGGTGTCTTGGGGGAAAGAACCATTTGAAAAGTGGTGAGAGACAAGAGGGGAAGATGAAAGGTAGGAGGTTTCAGTTTCAGATGGATTTACCCATGCTGTGAATATAGTAAAATTGTTTAGAAATAAGTGAAATTATTCTGTTATGTAACGTAAGCCTTTATCCCATGACTGAGATTTTCATTGGAAAATTACTGGGTTTGTTGGTTTTTTTGGCTAGTATTGTGTTGAAAAATTGAAACCTGAAGTACAAATTTGTTCCAGAATTTTACTTTTTTATTATGTCAGGTATTCTTCATAAAAATATTCTTTTCAGAGGTAGCGATCTGTGATAGTAGTTTAAAACAAGATGACTTCTTTAAGATAGAATAGTGGATAACTCCTTGTCCAATGAAATGTAACTGAATGTGTCATTATAGTTTTGTAAAGTGGAGTTTTATTCTGAGACTTAACAATTTTCTTTTAATGTATAAGATGTCACTAGAACTCTAATGAATTAAGAGAAGCCATTGTGCATCTTTTCCAGTTCTTGCTGACTCTTGTTGATCTGTGTGATCTTTGGGGAGTTAGCAGTTGGAAGTGAAAATGCACAGCAGGTTGGCTCAAGCCATGCTGACTTCCTGCTGATGAAAGGAGACAGTCCCAGTTCTTCCCTCTTCCCTGCTGTGAATTTTCTTATCAATTTGTAGCATCTCTAGTTCTATAGGACTTGTGATGAACTGATTATACTGAACAACTTGTCAGAAGACTAAGCAGGGGGAAAAGTAAAAGTGGGCAATCTATGTTACTTTAGGGGGTTGATTTGACTCAGCTGGGTTTTGCCCAGAGCCAGACTTCAGGAAAAGGGGTGGACTGCACAGTCATGGCAGGTGAGTCGAGGGTGTCTGTGTTGAGAGGGATTAGCAGCAAGATATTGTGTTTACTTGGCAAAATACATCACTTCAGCCTAAGATTCTCTAGAGAAGGAGAATGAAAATGGGTTGTATCCCTGTCAGATGTTTTTAAGCTCAGTTTTCTGCCCTGAAGGAATACAGCTGCTGCTGCAAGTGAATAGCCGCCATTAAGAGGTGAGGTTAGTAGTTGCACCCTGCTTTTACTCTCCAGCTCTGGAGAAACCGAGATGCACCTCTTCAGTCCCTTGTAGTACTTTCTGAACTCCTTGCTGCTCCCAAGCAGGTCATTGCCCACAGTCTGAGAAATGTGTTTCTAGGTTAGGGCCTTGCTTGTGTTAAACTTCTACAACACCTTTTAAAAGGGCTAGAGTAATGTAAAGCTAATCTTCAAACAAAAACCAGCCCCTCCCCAACCTGGCCTTTGCTATACCACCTTCTCCTCAGCTTACTGTTTGATACTTTTGGCAAGCAGAAAGTGGAATTTTGCTTTCTCTGTTTTCAGAAGAGAGTATGAGGCATAGCATCAAATTTTGCTGGAAGTGTTGCATGACCTATATTTTTAAAATAAAAAAATCATTCAAAATTCATGTGTTTTGAAATAGCTTTTCTGTCTCATGTTTAGAGTATTTAAATAAGTGCTAAAGAGCCAGACAAGCTTTACAGTGTTTCTTGGCTTTTCTGGCAAGAATGATCATACCTGCTTTTCCAGCCCTTCTTAATCAATAAGTAGCTGAAAACTGTAGAGGTTTTATGAATCAGCTGCATGCTGCTTATCGTGCTTTGCTGATTTACAGTTAGGGAAAAATGGGCTTAATAACTGATGGGCTAATAGGTTCTGGTTTATGTGCATTAGACATTATCATATTAAATATTCCTAAACATAGATTTATAGACATACTGTCAAAAAAAATTAATTTTAAATTATATTTATTTTATTTTTGGGTTTATATTAATACAGTTATGTTTTATTGTATGTCCTGAACGGTTATTTTGAAAGTAGTGTTCATACAGTGTAGGATGGTCTGTGATCAATTTTATGATAAAGAAGTGTTTTATAATAAAACACTTATTTAATAAGTACTGATCACTGTATTTTCTTTGATATAGTCTTGATGACTTTTTTCAATTTCTAATTATTTCTGTTAAGTTACACTGCACTCAGCTATATCAATCAACTATTAAGGAAGTAAACTTTGAGAATGTAGTGGGACAGGGAGCCTAAAATGTGTAAAAGATTTATCTATTCATTATAGTCAGGGGGGACTAGGTGTCTTGCCAAAGGTCAGAGGAAGCGTTTGTGACCAAGGGAGTATAACACACTTTGCTTTGTGTCCACTCTTGTTCTTGAATTATAGTCATATTTCATGTGTGTTTTCTGATATTTTCCATGTACTCCAGATATTTGTTATGGAAATCAAGTCCTTAAGTACCACTTCTAGATGTTGGGCCTCTGTGGTAAGATAACAGTCCAAAAAGTGGTTGCTTGTTGAACTGTTGGTGTTTATTTTTAAATACTACATTTTCTTTAAAACTGTTCTATTTTTCATAGTACTGCTTTTTTCTTTGTGTGTGTTTTCATCAATTTTTCTCTAAACATGAGGTAGTCTATTTGTTTGAAGCCTAGTTTAACACTCTTAACTAATTAAAATTTGGCTTGCTGTTTACAATTAAACTCTGTTTGAGTGTATTAGTTCCTCATCTTTTGATTTAGCTCAGTATGGTTGATTTAGACATAATTTTTTGTTAAATAAGGGATTAGACTACCATAAATAGGAAAAACGTAGGATAGTCTCATTGCTTGAAATTAGTGAGACGATAAATAGGGGCATAAAACTTCCTAGAAATTCATCTATCCAGGCAGATTTTTCTTTTTTTCATGCTGTATTTGGAAAAAAAAAAAGTGGACATGTGCAGAAACTGTGAGTACAATTAGCGTCAAGCAGATAAATCCAACTCTAATCCTGTTTACGCTCTACATCAGACAGATGTGCTGAGATTGATTTAGACAAGCCCTTGGCTTATAGTAACTTTTTTTTTAAGTGCCATATATTCTGGTTTTGTTAGATCTTTGTTAAACGTTAAGTGCTGTTAGTTTTTCTCTTCCCTAACGCCTGTAACCTACTTTATACAGGTTCCCTCTCTGCTTTCATGATGACAGGGCAGCCCGGTAGAAGAGATTATCTTTATTCCTTGTAATTAAATTGACTTCTTTTTTTCAGAAGATACAACAATGGGAAGTGGGTACTGATTAAATAAATAGCATGATATCTAATAGATATATACTTAAATCTCTTGCAAGAACAGATGGTACCCAATATCTTTCTAAGTAATGTGAGAGGACAGTTAATGTCCTGAAACTGCTCGCAATAACCAATACGATACTAACGAGCCAATAAGGTTTTCAAAGTTTAAAAAAGTGTCTAATCCAATATATACTTTATTTCAAAAGTAAGCTTGGTTGTTATCTCATACTAGAAGTATTTTATAAATACAGCTTATGACTTAATTTTCTTTATCTGAGTTGGTTTAGAAAATTTTACTGCATTTATGATGATCTTATTTCAGTAAGTAGAGGAGATGAAAATTATAGTATTTGCCTGGGATTTCATGCAAATTTCTTTACAACTTCAGTAAAAATTGGCTGTCCTAATCCCACCAGCTAGTTCAACATTTCCTCTACAAAGTAAAACTTGAGGATGATGGTTTTTTACAATTTCAGCATTCCTAGAGTTTATATCCTTCTCCAAGATGCATCTGGAAATGTATTCCTGTAAAACAACCAAAGTCAAATAGTGGTTTTGAAAGTCTAGTGCTGCCTATCTAGAATATTTTATTTTAAATATCGAAGGTTTTGATATGCATCTGAGCAATGTAAGAATTTGATAAATACAGAGTAAGAGGAAGATGCACAAGCGAATAAGTAACTGTCTGAAATAGTCATGAAAAGAAAAGGCAGACCTTACCTGGTTTATGACTAAATGTCATTCTGTGAAAGCTAGTGGGGAATGAAAAGTCTTTTAACAGGCCTTCATTTTCCTTGACTTATGCAGGACAAACAGGCTAACATTTGTAACTTATCGGTGGTGCACATTCATAACATTGGCATAATAGAATTTGTCAAATCCTCAGCAAAACTAAGAGTTAAATCCAAAATGTGATTTATTAAAAAGTATGATTTTTTTAAAAGTATTTAGAAAGCAAGCCCACTTAGAATATTTGTATTGGTCTGGGGAAATGAATGTAGCAGCTCAGTTGTTGCTGCAGAATGGTTGTGGTTATATATCACATGTCTTTGTTCGCTCATTTTCCTAAAACATTGAGGTTGCGTGCTGGCATTTTCAGTGTACTGTGTGTCTGACAGTGAGACTTTGTGAAAAAATGTAAGCAGACCCCTCAAAAAATCTGTTTTAAAAATGTTTTAGAAGAGCAATACAAAGTTTGACAAAAATGAAGATCTTGGGTTTGGTAATGTTAGTACCAAGTTTGTTTGTACAATGTCCACCTTGAGTCTGTGTGAAATCATAGTTCAAATGGAATCACACAGTATTTTTTTCCCCCTCAGCTCCCTCATTTCTATAGGATACATTGAATGAAAATACTTTTACGGCAGTCATTACAGTACTTTTAAGATTTATGTTGCGGTTTTTAAAAAATTATTTAGGTGAGTTTCCTCCTGTTTATTTGCGGTATACTTCTGAAAATCTGCACTACAGACAATTTCCTGTGTACTATCTCAGTGCACACCAACATTTACTTGTCACAGTATTCCTGCTAAGAATGGAATTATTTCAGTCCAGTTTTACACCTTAGTAGCTGATTTACACAGAAATTAGGATGGTAAAACATAAAAAGTTGGGAAAAATATGTAGGAAGTGTAGCAAGGTCATGCTTCTATTTGTAGCAGGTTATTTGGTATGGAACAGGAAAAAATGAATTGGTTGAGGATTGTGAGGAGAGGTAATATTGACTTGAGCTTTAGCTGTGTTAGCATGGCTGAGGAGAAGTCATCCAGGATTCCTGGACAGAGGGATGATCACTGCCTAGTCTCCTTCCAGAAATGATGTTGAGAAATGCCAGCATCAAACTGTTACAAGAATTGACAAAGTCGTCCTTCTTCTGCCCAGAAGAAGTATGACTTTCTGAAACCCTCAGCTTCATGTGGTATGATGAAGGTGGTGGTGCTGCCCATCTTTCCCAGGAGGACAATTAGAATAGACTTTTCCCAGCACTTCAGTACAGCATGTATTAACTATTCATCAAACAGAATCTGTTACCATTTTTTCTATTGAGAAACTAGTTGACAGAGCTGTTGCTAGATTTGAGGAAGTTGTCTGGTTTCTAGCATTTCTTTCCTTGGGCTGCAAAGAGACCTTCATTGGCCTGCTGTATCAGATCTGCTGTAATTACGAAGAAATCAGGGAAACTTTTCTTTCTGTGTCCGGAGAATCTGATACCTACAGAAACAGTGACACTTTTCCTTCAGTTTGTGTATTTGACTTTGTTTTTGAGGTATCGGAATGCAGCTCAAGAGAGTAGAAAAGGGAGAAGCCTGTACCATAGTGGCTCAGTTGATACATTTCCAAAATGCACTTGGAAATGAAGTGATAGCATCTGCATCCATGTAAATAACAGCCCCAAGATAACAAAACCTTCACTTAGCCTAACACAAATCTCTCCTGGGATGAGGATCTTGTACTGTCCCAAGAACTTTTCTGAAACTGTTTTTCTTGTCTTCTAAACTGAATTCATACATCAAAAATGAAAGCAAAGATGAGTAACAGAGTTTTGGTTTATTTGTCTATTTTTGCTTAAATATTTTCTGATATATTTCTAATATAAACACAAAAGGCAGTGGCTGTATCAAATAAAAAAATATAGTGAGCATATAGTCAGCTTGGGTCACAGCACACTTCCTAATCTATGATTTAGAAGTATACAGCTGCTATGATTGCTGTGATGTAGGTGAATACCATAAAGAATTTACTTTTTGAATGCGAATACAAAAAAAAGTATGTCTTAGAGTGTGAAATTTTATTAATTTTTTTGAACTCCAGAAAGCTGAGTAAATAACCTCTTTGAAATTGTTTTGTTTGTACAGCTGGATACATAACTAAGTTGGTAAAATAAAGGACCAGTGATTGAGGCAAATGATATGCACTAAGTTTCAATGAAAGCATGAACAGATGCAAGAAGTGAAGCTAGAGATGAAGTTGTAACAATATTTTTTTAGTTGTTACTCCCAGTCATATTGGTAATGCTTTTCTCTTTTTTTTTTTTTTTTTTTTTTCTTACAGGTGATTCCAGTGTGGCCTTACAGGCTCAAGAGGAGATTATTGAAATGAAAGATGTATTTTCAGTAAAACTGAAACTTCGTCGTTTTGCAGGGCAGAAAAAAGGTGGTACTTTGTTGGGAATCACAGTTTTTAAATGCTTGCATAAAGAAGAGAATAAGCTTACAGACTGTGCTATCCATTTAAACAACTTAAGTGAAGATCATTGTCAGTCATGGTTTAGACATCTGAAGGAAATTCTGAATGGTAAGCATTTAATCGAAGTTGATGTCATATTTATTTCTACTGGCAATACATGAGGTTGAGTGAAGCTTAGAAACATTTTGCCTGTGGAAATTAAGACACAGATATGAATATTATTTCTGGCAAATGTTTACTCCTGAAGTTTTACGTGGTGAAGTGTAAAATTTAGGAAAGTGACAATAATTGACTAATGTATCTATAAAACTGAAACAAATCGATGTTATTTTTGGAAGAGTTTTGGAAGCTACTGAAAATAAGTAGTTTATTCTGACTGAAGAGTCTTCTGGGAAATCTGTTTCTGAAAGAAATCGCATATTTTGTTGATATTTTCAACAGAAATTGCATCACACATGATGGTACTACAGTAGTTGCACTTCTGGGAACTCTTCAGGAACCTTCTGGTGGCAGTTTAGGAAATCCCACTTGAGACCTCCAGATTCTTTAGGAGACTAATGGGAGATACTTTCCTCATCTTCATAAATTCACAGGTGGCAGTGCTCTTAAGGTTCTGTAGGACTCTTGTTGTATAATTTGATACAAAATTTATTGACACTAGTGATGGGAGGCAATTCTTTACTTAAAAAATATCTTTCTGTGTTTGCCTAGGCTGATGCCAGTTTCAGGATGCTTTGTTTAACCAATTATAGAGTTGGTTGGTTGGGGTTTCTTTTATTTTATGGAAGCTCTATCAAAAGATGTAAAAAAATATTCACCATATAGGGAAAAGAGCCCCAAGAAATCCAAGCCTTTCACTGTAGTTTATATTTGAAAGACACAGACTATAGCACACTTTTGATTTAAAAAACCAAAATGACACCCCTTCCCCAATACTAAACTCTCTGATTTAGCTCCAAAACGTGCCTCTGTTAACAGATTTTAGCGAAAGAGTTTGTTTGTTACAGAAGAAAGCAGTCTCTCTTGTAACAGACTATTGGAACTCCAGCTGAATTGTTAAGACTGAGCCGGGTTACAGAATTCAAACCTTGTACGTCTGTAGTGTTTGTAAGAATACTTTGAATAACAATTTATAGTGTGCTTCTAGTAAAGTTTCACAAGCAGGTATTAGAGAAACAACATGAGTTATTAATGGTGCATTCTTACATTGTTTGTTTAGAGTATGCTTTGGATTTCCCCAATGAAGATGTGTATTAAAAAGTGCCTTCCCTTTTCCGCTTTCGAAAGACTTTATCATGAAATATCTCAATCTGCAGAAGTGCCAGGATTCCTGTAGATCTCCAGCTACCCATAAAGGCAAGGACATTTGCATAAGGAGCAAATGTCTGTTTTGTTCCCAGATTACCCTCCATCTATCAGGAGCAGTGATACCATATGTTCACAGAAAAAAAAGCTGCAGTATCTCTAGCTCAGGTTGCCTTGACCTCGAGGTGCAGTCTCTGTTTTATAGCCTTGTAATTGGAAGCCACCTGAACCTGAAGAAAAAAAGTGTTCTGTGCAATGCTGTTTCAAGTTCCTGCTTCAGTCTTTCTCCAGAAGCTCAGACCTTGTACAGATTTTTTGGATCTCTGATTAATACATTTTTTCTCCTTGCCTTCCACTTCAGGAGTAAACAGGACTCAGTGATAAAAATAACCGAAGAGAACCCTCCTAATACCAGTTGCTAATGGTATATAATAATATAAGGCTGTATTCTTCTAAGTCTGAACTAAAAGTATACAATGCAGTTGAGTTCTGTTAATTTCTCAGTGACTGATATTTCTGTGTGAAACAGTAATGGATTTTCATAGTTTTTGCTGCGGCTTTTTTTTTTTTGACCTAGTGCTGGAGTCATCATCATTAATAAACTCAAATTGGCTGCTTCTGGTTTTATCCTTCTAAAATAGTAAAAATTACTTCCCTGCCCTCCCTCTTCCCCAAGTCTGTCTGATCACAAAGTAATTTTTCATTAACTGCTGCATTATTCACTGGAAGGATTTTTTTATTGTTTTTGGGCTGGAGCAAATTAAAAGCAGGTGATTTATCAAAGTAAAACATATATATATATTTGGTCAGTAATATTTAGACATTCTGACAAATGGGAGTACATGTTACTGGCAGGTGTTTCCTCTACAGATAAATGCAATTTCTACTTGTTTACCTTACCCTTTGACAAGTTTTTAGATTTTTATGCATATACATTAATTAAGGAACAACAATAGCAAGTTTATCAGTGATGATATGAGCCAAAGTTTATCTGGAGGTTTCTAATGAAGACTTCTAATCTTCTAATGAGGATTTTATTTTTTCTGAAATTTAATGTACACAGTTTCCTTTTTACTGTGTGATCTGTGTCTGTCATGAATGTTTCATACGTGGTTTTTCCCTGTTCATTTTTATTATATTCATAGTGAGTGTCCTCTGTTGCTTTGGCTTTGTGTTCAGAGTACTTCAATTTAAACTGGGCTACAATTTTTTATGAAGCCTGTTATCATATAGGTGAGCACACAGAGATATAATTGTTTAGAATTTAGTTACAGTGACTGCTATTATGTTTTTGTGTGTGTGTCAGGGTAACTAAATATAGTACCATCATCTTCCCATATTTAAATAAGTTCTTATTTTCTGCCTAATGTTGCTGCTGTTGCAGTGCATGCCAGCTAGAAGTGAAGAGCTTGCTCACTGATGTGGTGTTCCTGAAATCTGATCTTCTGCACATCACATGTTTGTTAAACTGATGCAGGTTAGCCACTGCCATCTTGATGCACCTATGGAGCCTTTGCTCTGGGCTGGCTCCTGGAAGGCCCCAAAGGGCAGCTTAGACAGGGTCTAGTGTGCTGTTATCTCGTGTCAGCCCTGGTGCACACCCCACTCTCAGTGATTTCCATTTATACATCACATCTTCTTGTACGGGACTTACGGGCGTGGCATGTGGGGACACACTGTGTCAGTAGAATTCACCGTTTCATCTAAAATCCTCTGCACATGCAAATATACAGTGGTTCTTAAAGGGTTGAGACAGGCTCAAAAATGAGAGAAAAGGTACAGTTGTTAATGCTCATCCATTTTTTTTTAACAAGAAAAGACTTACAGTTGATTTGAAAAAGCTTTACTTAAAAACTCTGTAAACTAACAAAAGACAGTAAATGTGGTTAAGAATAAATGATAAAGTAGCAAAAAAAGCATGAAGTGCATTTTATTTTTATCTATTGCTCTACAGTATCTATCACACTGGGATTTGATATGAATGCCTGAAACTTCATGCATGAAGTTTTAATTAAACCATTAATGTTAAACATTAACTTAGGTTAGTTAATATTAACAGTGGTGTCTCCATAGTTACGCTAACAACTCTGTCTCATATTGTTAGTTTTTCTCATTTATAATATTCCTAATGTTGTATAATGTATTTATAAATGTAGGTGGTGATGACATGATTCCAGACTCTTAACTTTTGTAACATAAACCCATTTTCCTAAGGCCGAGGCCTGAAAGCAGCACAGATGTATGTCTGAGCACAGCGTCTCTGCTGCCCTAGGAGCCTTTGTTTTCAGAACACCCTGATTGACCCACCACCCTTCATGGTTCACTGATTCACTTGATAGATCAAGTTTAAACTAGTGCATATTAGCACATTTGTTAGTACTAGGGGAACAGTTGGCCTTCCTGCTTTAGGCTGCTGGCTCGTTTCAAATGGAGCAGCCACGGAAAACAATAACAGAATACCAGTTAGGAGAGCCCCAAAAGGCTGGCAGACTGGGATCAGTTGCACACGGTAGTCAATGACATTGATTCATTCATATAGATGTTGTTTAAAGACAATTAAAAGATTATTATTTAAAAACACTTTAAAGAAGCTTCACAATAATATTGTGTGAAAGTTTAATCTGTGGCTGTTACTGGATATGCTTTCATTAAACTCAGTTGTTTGGTGTGTTCTACGTGTTCAGTGCACACCACGAATGATAAAGTGATAAATTTTGTCATGATCATCCTTTCATGTTGGTTGGCACTTATTTGTCACAAACAAAATCACTTCAGTAGTGTACCATCTCTGCTCAAAAGCCTTGTTCGTGAAAAATATTTCTGTGAATGAAATATTTTATCTCTCTAAAAAAGTAAATTGATACTCAAATAGTCATAAAGAGAATATTTTAATACTTTCATCCTGTGAATTCATTTGGTTTTTGAAAATCTTGCTAGGATTTATGTATTAGCTCTGATCTACTTTCCAGCAATAGCCTAATATACATAATCATAAATACAGTTTCTGGTTTAGAATTGTTTAATGAATGAATTTTTCTTAAAAAAAAAAAAAATTAAATTCAACCATTTTCTCAAAAATCTAGGATTTTTTCCCCCAGCAACTGAAAAGTCTATTTTCTTCTGCCTACTTAGGATTTCTTTTGAAACTTTATATTACCACCTAGGGTTAAATTTTTACATCTAACACTCAAAAACATTGAAGTGAGATAGTGATGTTTGCTTTCATCCCTTCAGTTTTCTCCTGATGTCTGTTTCACAGTACTGTAACTCACACTGTCTGGGTAACAGAATTTTTAACACTTCAGCTGCTTTCTCTTCTTCTACAAACTGTTTCCTATTCTTTCCCCCTGCTTTATGTATTATATTCTTATATTTGTATGTTTGTGGGGGTGTTTTTGGTTTGTTTTGTGTAAGTTTCAAGGTATACTTAGATATCCACGACTGAAGTCAGTTTTTACAGTTTTTTAGCTCTGGGTGTTGGTGGGGGTTTGAGTATTAGGAGGAGCAGCTGATCACAGGTTCTTGTAAATAAGATAAGAAACATGACAGCACATTTATGAATTTGGTTAAATCTTTTCTCTTTTGAAGCAGGAACCCTTATTCTTATAGTTTTCCATTTAATTTCTGCTGATGCTTTAGGCAAATGATGGAGTCACAGAAATTATTTTTTTGGTCTTAATATTTTTGTAACTTCTAAAAATCTGCAACAATACCAGTTAGTAGATTTCAATTTAGACATTATTATAATGTGTTTATGATGATTATTTATATGTATTAGTCTTTGGGAGCTTTTGTTTAGTCTTCCTTGTTGAGGTTGTAATTCCTGTAGTAAGAAATTCCACTGCAGTACATACCTGCAGTCCTTGTTGCTGTTTCCAGAGAATCAAGAAGAATTTAGGTTGGAATGGACCTCTGGAGATTATCTGTTCTAGCTTTCTGCTCAGGACAGGTGAGCTTCTAATAAAGATCATGTAGCTAAGAGCCATGTCCAGATAAGTTTTGAAAATCTCTAAGGATGGACAATGTCATCCATGGCTTAGCTGCCCTCATTGTGAAGGGCGATTTTATTTCACATTGGGATATTCCTTGTGGCACTTGCATCCACTGCCTCTTTGTCCTTGTGCCTGCAGGAAGCCTGGCTTGGTGGCCTGTTACTCCTACAGTAGATGCTTAAGGAAAACATTTAGGTAGGTTTTGTCCTTGAGGCTGTCCAAGGTGGCTGCCACTGACTCCTGCCTGTGGCCTGCTCCAGCCCCTCGTTGTAGTCACAGTTCTCTGTTGGACTTGCTCCACTTCATCTGTCTTGTGCTGGGGGGCCTGAACATGGATGTAGTGTTTTAGCTTCAGGCTCCAAAGATGTTGAGAAAAAGGGTATAGAGATATCCTTTGGAGTGCTGGCTGTCCTCTTGCTGCAGCCCAGCGAGCCCTTGCCCTTCCTGGCTGCAGTGGCACCGTTCCCTCATGTCCAGCTCGTGCCCATCAGGAGCTGCCAGTGCTCTCTAAGAGGTGCTGCCTGCTTGGCCTGGCCCCAGCCCACACTCTGAGGGTTTGCTGGCTCAGGTGCTGGGCTTTGTGTTTGTCTGAAGGTTATTGAACATCTTCAGGCTTTTCTCAGACCTTTCGCGTGGCTAATCAGGGTCCTCGTGAACAGCAACCCTTTCTCCAACACATCTGCAATCCCTCACAAAATTCCCTATTTTCTTTTTTCTCCTTTTTGAAACAGATGCTTTTGAACACAGGTACTTGTTACAGAAGACAAGCAAGATTCTCCAGGATTATTTTGCTGTGCCATGACTTGGCACTCTGTGTAACATTTTGACGTACAGTGGTTATACAATTTTTTTGCGTATGCTTTTGAGGTTATAGCTGCAAACTGATCCAATAATTTCCTTCGGTATCTTTAAGAAATCTTCTAAATTTTCTGACACAAACTGGATAAAGTGCTTGTTTTCATTTTGATGTTCTTTGATGTGTCTACATAAATGAAAAAATAATCTCTGGGACTTCTATAATTGTATTTTGATCTTAAGAAATACTTTCCTTTTTAATGGAAAGTAGTATTTAGCTATAATTTCTTTGAGTTCCTGCTCAGTTGTTGAGGCAGAGTAAATGGAATGAGCTGCAGGAAGTCCCTGCTGACACTCTGAAGGTACATGTGGCTGTAAAAATTGAACTAATACTTTTCATGGGTCAGGAAAGCGTGCTTTCATTCTTGGCTCCCTTTTGGAGTTGTGGCCTACTATTAATTTTGTTCTTGAATGTTGAAAGCAGTACACTTTCAAGATACTCTGGCTTTTATTTGGCTAAGAAAGTGATAGTCTACCCTGATACTAAAACAAAATTTAGAATTGTTCAAATCATGTGTTTTAAATAAATACCAAAAGAAGAGCAGTATTGCACACTACTGCTTGCTTTTTGTAGCAAAGCAGTCTCACTGAACCATGGCAATTGTAGGAATTCTAGAAAAGAGAACTTGAAAAGTAATATTGGTTTTGTGTGAGTTACTCTTCAACAGAAATGCCATATTTCAAATAATAAAATTACTTCATGGGATCAATGTGCAAGACAAGGTTCAGCTTTGCATAGCAGTATTTCTCAGTGTTGTTTCCTTGGATGTTTTTATTCCAAAGACCTAAATGAATAATAATTCTCAGATTTCCAAATGATACTGCCAAGTTTTCCTTTTCTTTATATTTTTTGTACCTCTTTCACAACGAGGAAATTTCCCTTGGACTGTTTGATTTGTACTCTCAGAAAAGAAAAGCTTTGGATTGTGGTGTCAGTTTTGTTGGGTGTTACTTTTGTATGCCTGCTGAAATTGAGTCACGTTAAATTCCAACAAGGATACATTTTTATTTTTGGGTTTCTTTTCATTTTTGGTGCCCAAACTTTTAACTTCACACTCATCCTGCTCCTGAATCAGGGTTTAATTAGGCTATGACATACACACTTTTTCTCTGGTTCCTACAACTGTTTATTAGCTGGACACACAAAATTAATCAATACTGTAATTTAAAGATAATTAGTGGACATGCAAAAAGAAATTTAGACTTTTTTAGACTATAATTTACTTATCCTGTCAAACTATTGTAATGCTTCTGACTTTAAAAATTCGTTTAAGCTGTAAAAATAGTCAGGTTGAAATTATTTGTGTTCTCTTTTTAGGCTTTCAAAACAGACCAAAATCCTTGAAAGTGTTTGTTAATCCAAGCAGCCACAAAAGAGAAGCCACCCATGTTTATTATGAAAAAGTTGCACCTCTTTTTGAACTTGCTGACATAAAAACTGATGTCACAGGTAAGTTGTTTCAAAAGCGTAGCTATCCTTTGAGAAACAAATACTTAAGCACGCGAGACAGTTTGAATTTACTGCTAATCCTGATTGCCTTTGACTGCACGTAGTGCATTTGGAACTCTAGTTAATACAACACAATGTATTTTTATTTTGTCAAAAAAATGTTTTAGTAATTCTGTTACTGATTCAGTATTTTTCACCTGTAGGAATCAATACTAGTAATCTAGGCTTTTTCCTAGGTCTGTTGTAATTGACTTGAAAAATTATCAGTCTCTTCTTAAGAGGTCTCATCTTGCAGTTGTTCCTTAAACTTCTGAAATGATGACTAGTTCAGGTTGCAGGCCAAAAATTATTCTGAGAAAATCCGATTTAGCCATGAGAATATAATAATACACTAATGGTAGATGAAAATTATATTGCTCATTTTATTACCTGTATCTATGTATTTTTTTAACTATTTAGCCCACAATTTAAAGTAAAATCAATAGAAGATTAAAGACACATTAGAAGAAATGTGAAAAAGATTGTCTGTATTAGAATTCTGTGGTGATAATTTCTTAACTACCCTTAACTGAGAGGGAATGCCAGCAGCTTTGTATAAGTTTTAATTCTCACAGACATATTTTTCCACCTGGAAGGCATGGATCATAATGTGAACAGACTAATAATGCTGTCGTGTTAGAAATTGAACTTAGCTGTGTTTGGTCACAATTTAAAAAAAACGTTTTAATATAAGTTGTGAATATAATTCGTAGAGGTTTCAAAAACATTTTTACTAGTGGAATAAAAACAGTTTTAAGATTATTTTTTAATTATTTGTCTTTTAAATTTTAATAGAAAACTTCGGAGTTGAGCCAGAAAAATGTTTAATGGCCTATCCTTTAATTAAGGTTATTTTGGCAATGTTGAAATACTATTGTGCTTATTAGCTGCCTAACACTCCTCCTACAGGCAAGATGAGAAAACTACATCAGTTTTCAATGCTAGAGAACTAAATAATTAAGGACTATGCATTGAAAAAAAAAAAAAAAAGAGGGTGGTGATGGGTGCTGAGTAAAAATCCTGTCCACTGGAACCATATTCTAATAAAACGAAGCACTTTATTTCAAGTAACTTGGACTGGTTTTCCCGCCCATAATTGTTTTGGATTTTGTGAATTTGGAGTGTGCATCTTGCTGTTCCTGCTCTTTTGGAACATGGCCAGTATTTACATAACTAGTGACATAGAAAGATGCATTAGGTACTGAAATTGTGAAGGCTTTTGTACAATTTTTGCACTGAAGATATTTTACATTTAGACTTTTCCACACAGATATATCTAAAGCTTAAAATTCGTTGAACACAAAATTAAAATTCATTGAACACAAAAATTTTATAGCAAATTTTAACCTCTGAAGTGGCTTCTAGTGCATACAAAATACAAAGCTTGCAGGCTACTAAAAACACCTCAGACCATGAAAAATTGACAGTGCAGCGCTGAAAGACAGAGGTCTCCTCAGCCATTCTTGTACATTGGTATCTGGTTGTTGCTTCCTCTCTGATCAGGCTTTCTAGATCTTATTCTTCATTGTAGCTTCTCTTGGAATAAACACCTTATGTTTAGAAGTTTGGAGTGGAAATATTCTCTCCTACCCAAGGACATATAGCAGTCTAAAGACATGAATGCAAATGAGCGAGTGCTGAAGTAACATTTACTTTTTCTAATTATTTTAAAATTCTGTAGGGTTTTCTTTTTTTCTTTCCCCCAAAATGACTTTGTGTGCTACAGCAGTATTAATTTCAGTAAAAAGAACCAAAGATCTTGTGGAGTGGATTGTGCTTTGTTGGGTTTTTGGGTTATTTTTGCTACATGCAGTAAGCAAATCTCTGAAGTGCTTAGTGCACTATAAAGTGTGAATGAGCAAATTTAAACTGAAGCAGTACTTTTAACTGTAGCTAAGGTGAAATAATAGTTAAAATCTGGCCTCTTTTACGAATTGGGCGATCTTCTGTGCTGCAGCTGGGATATGGCTGCTGGGGTAAGTGATTCTTCCAAAAACTGAGTTCTACAAAAGCTCACTCTGCTGTTGAGATACCTGCAGGTACTGGCAAATAGTGATAATTGGAGTTAGTATTTTAGAAATATATTCGTATCTTGCAAAATCTTACACATAATTAAAGAAAAATAAATAAAGGTAACCTTGACAGAATCCTAGCTTGTCTCACTTATTTTCCTAGTTTTGCCTCTTTTGCTTCCATTTATGCACACTTACAATCTGGACATTTAGGCAAAAATAACAGTCTTCCCAAACTCATGTTTTTAGGGCAAAACCACAAAGAAAAAGAATGCTTGAGAACTGGACAAATAGCATTGGTTTAAACTTACCATATGATAAATAACAACAGATAACCGGTGTTGATGCTGGATGAAAAAAAAATGTTATCATTAACAGTTATAATCCCATTGATTTTAGTCTGTGACATGAGTGCCAGTATATTTAGGTGTCACATGAAAGCATCCCCTGTTTAGAAGTGTTGAACTAACTGTGTATTGCTCTTTCTATGTGTAGAGGCCAAGCCCTTAGCTCTTGTTTGCTAAGTGAAGAGGGAGTTAAAGTGTTTGGAGTATGTGTGACTCTGTTCAAATGAGGTGCACCTTTGGTGTCCTTCCTTTAGAATGCTGTTATCTGACACTTAAGAACAAAACACTCTTGAAAAAAAACCCAACTTTCTTAATTATGCGTTAGAAATGGTCCAAAAAATCATTAAATAATATTTTTGTGATTATATTTTTGCCAAATATGTAATCTGGATCCTTCTCAAACAACGAAAGAAGCTTTCTTCCTATTACCAAAATATGTTGAGTAGGTTTGTTTGTTTGTTTGTTTTTCCCCCTGAATTGGAACAGTGCCAAATATTCAAACACTTAGCTTTTTTCCAGCCATCAGGATGATTTATACATGCCTCTCTGGAGGCTGTCAAGCCTGCAGAAAACTTTTTAGACGTGGTCTTTTTATGTCTGTGTTGGATTTTTCTAGGGTTTTTTCTACTTGAATGTTTTTCTATATGTTCCCACAAAGTTTTTCCTGAAAACCTTATATTTTCACTGTCTTTTTGTCACAGTGTGTCAAAATAGGTCTTCTGTCATTCTCTCGTCAAATTTTAAATTTCTTGGAATTCCCCAATCTTAAGCCTTGAGCAGTTCTTCTTCATAATTCCCAAACTTAAGCTATTAGATGCAAAGAGGATGGAGTTGCTCTCAATCTGGCTAACATTAGTAATTTTTACTGCCTTTATTGATTTCTCTGTAGACATGAACCCTCTTTATTTTCATATCCTTGTTCTTTGAGTGAGTTAGTTCTGTAATAGTAAGCATAACTTACAATACATTAGGAAAGCACTGAGCGTGTTTTCTGTTACAAAATAAATCTTATTCACTGTTCCATTTTAATTAGACTGTACTCATAACTTTCTAAATGTCATCGTGTTCATTTAAAAAGGCATGTAACCTGGTAACCAGCTCTATGTTTTCATGGGAAGAGTTTCTTTCACAGCTAAGCAATGGTAAGATATTGAACTTTTCTGCATTTTTGCATGATGCACACTTTTATTGGTCACTTTTCACACAGCCTACAGATACTGATAAAAGTATGGTTCCCATTGGTAATGCAAAGCTGAATATGGTAGTGTAAATATTGTGCTTTGATATTCCAGAGAGGCCCTGCATGGAAGTAAATTCTGTAAATAATTTCCAGAAGTTATGATAGTGATAGGTGTTTCTGCAGCAAAATGATAAATCTTTGCCTTCCATATAATCAAAACAAGTCTAGTTTTTAATTAAGAATTTTCAAAACACCAAGCACTAGAACTTTGCTGATACTGGTTGGGGGATTTTGAAGTTATAGGCAAAATATACAGTTTTTTAGTGTGAAGTGTAAAAATTGGATCACTTTTGTTTTGATTTTGTTTTGATTTTTTTTATTTTTTAGGAGAAAAGATATATGCACTCGTTATATCTACACACATACTTGTATGTGTGTGTGTATAGGAAGAGATAGGGGTGTTTTCAGTTCTTGTAAGCAGCATTTGAGTAGTCTGTAGAAATACTGTTGGAACAGGTACAGATATGGAATGATTGTTTTAGACACCAAGACTAATAATTTTAGCAGTGTTTAGGAACACTGGAGAAAAGCCTTGAACTATGCGAGCACCAGGGACAGACAAGCATGAAAGATTAATGTAATTTTGCATATAATGATGCACATTCTTACACAAAAAATCCATCTGCAAGTGTCATGTCAGTCAGCAAAAATCTTTGATGGGTGGCTGCAGCTGGGCTGTCTCTTCTGGCAAAGCTGCCCTAGAAAATGCTAAATGTAGTTATGATGCTTCGTGCCATCTGTAGTATGCCAGTTTATCCTGTCTTCACTGGCATTTACCATACTATATAGGGTATCAGCAAACACAGAGACATCAATGTGGAGTGACAGATTCATTTCCTCCAGAGGCTATGAACTCTGGTGTATACTTGTGCCACCTTCCTCTGTGTGTTATATTCTGTTGTCACTGGTATTTGGCTTGATTTCATACTTCTGTGTTTAACTCTTCTTATTTTTGATTTAGCAATTTGCATATCCTAACACAAAGGCAATTAAATTTGATTGATCCTGAAGTAATTCAATCTTAACTGAGGATATGCTTGTTTTCCTGAAGTTTACCCACTGTGTCAGTGCTAAAACTTGCATTTTGATGCAACAAACATCCTCTTGAATTACCTGAATTTAAATGCACTAAATAGCCATGTATCTGATAGCAGCTGAATTTTAGTGTTTGGCCTTTTAGCTAGCATAACTGTAAAATATAACTTCTCATACTTTTAATGTATTAATGATTTAAAAAAATAATCTAAATTGAGTTACTCTGTGTTCCTTATGGGCAAAATAATTTAAAACCCTTTAAAATTATCTAATCTGCTGATAATTGATATTTTCCACAGTAACTGAATATGAAGGACATGCTCTCTCAGTACTTAAAGAATGTGAACTGGAGGCATTTGATGGGTAAGTTGGCTAGTGACTATGACTTAGTAAACCTCATGATGTTATTTTTTGTTTGTATTCCAATCAAAATTATGCTAGTGGGTGTTTCATCAGTTACTCTGTTTCTCATATATATGAAACCTGGGGAAGTCAGTTCTCATTAAATGCTTTGGTATTTATTAATTACTGACAATGGAAATGTATCTTGGATTCGTAAATAATGGTAAATAAATAGTAACAGTAAATAAAAAAATTAAGCTTTCCGAAATATGCTTCGTGAAAGTTTCAGTCTCTGTGTTTGTAAGAATACGAAGACAAAGAAGAAAAAGCCTGGATTGTATCTTCTTTCAAAAATATCTTCTACACGGAATCATATTTGAATTGTTTCATCTTTGATCTTTGGGTAGAGTCACTGGGAACTTCCCCTGTAAGGCTTCTCTCCAGTAGTCAGACCTAAGGGCAAACAGGAGGGAAGAAGCTGGAAGAATATAACCCTTAGTATGATGCCAGGATTTCTGAGGTGAAAAGGCCCCTGTCCTTTCTAGAACAGCACTTCTGTGCCTCCTTTGGGCACTGTGTGGGGTGGTAGGAGGGGAGGTGGTTTTTGTGCAGTTTCTGCACACAGAGCTTGCACGCCTTGCCCAGGCTGGGAGGCAGCTGGAGGTGGGTTAGGTGTGGACTGAGGGCCATGCCAGGGTGCATTAGTCTGCTGCTCTAATCAGCACCTGCTTGGCAGAAACCTAATTCAAGTAAAAATGTAGAAATGGCAAGACAAGTGTTTTTTTAAAATTCATTGCAGTATGTAAACAGTATAGCAACATGCAATTTCTGAGCTTGATTTTCTCTCTAGGAGAGTTACGATTCCTTCCACGTTAACAGCATATGAAGTAAACTTAAGCTTATGATTTGCAGTAGTAAACTGGAAGTTTATATCTCAGTGCTTTCTGAAATCAACACTCCTGTGTGTTAATTCTTTGTCAAAGCTGTTTGTTTGCAGTTACAATTTCTTTTCTCTGATTTCTTCAGCTACCATTCTGTTTTGAAAGACCATAGGCATATGTTTTATGTACTCTACCTTTTTTGCTATCCAGTTTTTTTTAGGGACACTGGAAATTTAGGCACTTTGTCAATTTGGCTTTTTCCCCCTGATTTATGGCTGAGCTTTGGTGACAAATAGAGAGACTGCTTCTGTGATGCTGCTATCTCAGCTGGGTTTTCCTGTTTGTACAGTGACAGAAATAGACAATGTCCATGCATATTTCTTTCCTAGTCAGGAGCCTAAAGTATTAAGGATATTTAGAGTAGCCTGGGTTAGTCAGTCCTTAGCGAATAGTTGATTAAGAAAGTTGCATCTGATGGTTAAATGTTTCTTCCTCTCAGAAGCCTTTTTGAAGGTCTAAGTAAAATTTGTTTGCTCAAGACTTTCTACTCCTTATGCATAGCAGGTTCTCACTGATTAGCATTGGAATCCCAGGTGCCTGATGGTATCTCTATTTCCAGCCAAAAAGGCAACTCTTGATGATTAATGGTAAAATAATAAAAGTCAAAATTAGCAGCATTTTCATGTTATTCCTGGGACTCTTCATCTACACAGCTCTCCAAAATCAGAGGAAAATATATCTGTTTTCAAAAGTTTTAATAGCCAGAAGACAATCCGCACAAGTCCTTCTGGGTATACAATTTATCAGACTTCAAAGATTACTGGTTTTGCTACTGTGACAGAAAATTTTAAGCCTGGGAATAAACAAAAAAAGAGTCAAAAGACAGGCGATGACTCCTGATTGCGAGCAGGAAGAAAATGTGCTTCAAACTTTTGTATTCTATTCTTCAAACTATATATTGTATTTTTTATTTAATGTGGCAGTATTTAGCTAGATAGAGGACACATTCCTAAGAATTAGAGATGAAAAATCAGCTTGGAAATAATAGTAGGAACTGAAGAAAATATTAAAGGAGATGAGGTAATTGAATTTATACCTTTAATAACATTAATAATGTAATGAGTTTTTTCTTATAAAGATCTGACCAGTTTTACCTGGTTGAATTATTTGACATAGTTTCACGACTGCATTCATAGAGATATATCAAAAGAATATAATTTAAGTGAATGCCTCCTAAAGTAGCTCTGACACATCTGTCATAAATGCTTGGAATGTATTATTACTATTCTTCTTATTAAAATATGCTTCCTAATTTGGAGAATCGCTGTAATATGTACCTAAATAAACAAAAACAAGGAAAAAAAGGTTTGCTGTAACAGAGCTTTTACAGACAAATGCATTCTTCTCTATAGCCACAGCAGGTGGGAGTTTAATTGCGTGCTCCAAAAGCAGTGATTAAGTACCTTTGTGCAAAGGATTGCTGGCACTAGGATTTTATACCTTGCTAAATCCCTCAACTGCCTGCATAGTGTGTGGAAATAGCTTTTTTCAAGTGTTTTTTTATTTTATTATAATATTTGGTGAGTTGTTATTATAAGGGCAATTAAAAGGCATTGGAATGTTTATATGGGTCAGCATTGAAAGATGTAAAGAGCTTTTCCACTGAGGCACTTAAACGTGTGTTTGGTTCTTCTATCTGATCAGTTTATGTGTATTTCATGTGATAAGAAAAACTTTGTAAGTTGTTAAATATATTTACTCCTACTCAGACCGAAAGCAGAAATAAGAATGATTAAGGAACATTCAGGTGACTTTCACTGATCTGGGAGTGAAGCCCAAGCTTGTTGTTAAAGAAAGAATGTTTTTTAGCTTTTTGAAATATCATTGCATATATGGTGTGGGGTTCAGCTATGAAAGAGTTTGTTTTGAACTGTTTGGCATTTTTGTTTTATAATAGGGTAGTTTGTGTTGGTGGAGATGGATCTGTCAGTGAAGTTGCTCATGGGTTACTACTTAGAGCCCAGATAGATGCCGGGAAAGACACAGACTATGTATCAAAGCCTGTCAGAGCACCGGTTCCTCTTGGAGTAATACCAGCAGGTGAGAATGAAAGGTACTGTTACATTTTGTTAGTCATCTGTTTTAGAGTCCCTCTGGCATGTTCTACAGTTTTGGCTACTAAAAGGCAGTTCTTGATGCTAAAGCTTCAGTTACGTAAGGGAGCTATTGAATAAATGTCTTAAATTAGTGATTTATATTGATTACAAATGACTTGATTTTAAATCGTAATGATAATTTATAGTAATGGCACAGATGAGCTCTTTGCCTGAAGGAAAAAGCTGAGAAGGAATAAAACTAAAATAATTTTCAGCTGATCCATACAAAGATCAAGTTTCACCCTTATTTCCTGACAGAAATTATATCAAATGAAAACTTTGTTTTCTAGATTTTCCTTTCTTGCATCTCCAGTTTTCTTGGCAGAATTCTCAGTTGGATTCATGCTTAGGGTCTATTTTAAAATGGTGTCCCACAAATACATTTTGTGCATTATATTAAAAAAAAAAGTGCACACAAAGCTGCTTTCTCTCTTTAGTTTTACAGGCATGAAAATCTATTTCTTTTGAAAAGTCTGCTCTTTTATTAACTTGTGTCTTGTGGTGTGGTTTTGTTTGTATTGGGGGATTTGTGTGCCCTTCTCCTCACAGTTTTTGTATTTGCCCTTCTTGGAGTGTAACTTTGCCCAGCAGGAAGACTTCAGCAAGAACTGTTGTGGTTTAACCTCAGCCAGCAGCCAAGCCCCACGCAGCTGTTCGCTCATTCCCCCACCAGTGGGACTGGGGAGAGAATCAGAAGGGTAAACGCTGGAAAACTCTTGGGTTGAGATAAAAACAGTTTAATAGGAAAAGAAAAAGCTGCATGCACCAGCAATGCAAACCAAGGAATTCATTCCCTGCTTCCCTTGGAGAGACAGGTGTTCAGCCATCTCCAGGAGAGCAGGGCCCCATCCCATGTAACAGTGGCTTGGGAAGACAAATGCCATCACTTCAAATGTCCCACCCTTCCCCTATTTCATATACTGAGCATGGTGTCATATGGTCTGGAATATCCCTTTGGTCAGTTGGGGTCACCTGTCCTGGCTGTGTCTCCTCCCACCCTCCCATGCACCTCCAATTTCCTCACTAGTGTGGCAGTACAAAAAGCAGAAAAGGCCTTGGCTCTGTGTAAGCTCTGCTCAGCAACGACAAAAGCATCTCTATGTTATCAACCCTGTGTTCAGCACAAATCCAAAACACAGCTCCATATTAGCCACTGGGAAAAAAGTTAACTCTACTCCAGCCAAAACCAGCACAAATCAGTATAGTCAGGACTAGGATTCTGGACTAGGATATGAATCACTTCTCTTGAAAAGAAGAGAGGTATTTTTGCATGAACACTGCTCTCTGGTGTGGATGTTTGCTAAGACTACTTGGCATAGTTTCTCAGATGTTTTTAACTAGTAAGGAAAAAATTCCTACAGCCAGTAAAACAGCAAATCACTGGTTTTAGTTTTTTACAAAAAAAGAGGAACATGTCACTTTGAACTGAGCAAGCAGATTTTTAAATGCTTTGACTTGGTTTGCACATATAAAAGAGCATTAGTTGCTTGTAAAAGAGCAAGATTACATTAGGTTTTTTCTCAGGTTATAAAACCCTTGGTAAAGAGAGCAGTCTCAAAGACATGAGGGTAATTAATGAATTTGAGTCCAGAAGTTGGGCTATCACTGACCAGCTCAGTCACTCTGAATGTCTCAGTTCATTGAATCTCACCAGCACCTGACTCCGTGTTGTGTGGAGGTCACTGTGCCTCATCACTGGTGCTTACTCTGCTCCGTTTAAGACGTCATGGTCAGAAAGCACTTTTAAACCCAAAAGAATTCTGTACGGCTTCTTACACCGAATGGCATAGATTTTGTAAAAGAGGATGAGAACAATTTATAAAATGATATTGTGAGAAATTCCTAATAAGGTCTCAAAAATAATCTATTGTTTGTTTGATTTCCATATTGCTGATATTCCATGAGGTAGTTAGGAAACAGGTAAGTATGATACTTGTTCTCATGAGGATGCGACTCTGGTCAGTTAACTTTTTTTCCCCCACCAGAAATCCATTGTACAAAATTATTAGAATTTTCCAGCCAAGTAGAAACAGCAACTGTACTACAGGATAGTATTATGTGAGTGGCTTAAAATCTGGTTTTAGCCTCTATAATAAGTAGTTGAGACAGCATTTTGAACTTTCAATCATCTTGATGGGAAGGAGATGCTCTTGAAACAATTTACCTCCTGAAGAGAGAGGTCCAGAGGGGAGTATGTTTTTACTGAAATACTCTACTGAGCTGCCTTATTATGGTCCAAATCAAATGGATGAGATGTGGGGAAGCCTGCAGTTGTACTGCTGGCCATTAGCAAGAGTGTTTGTTGCTATGGGAACTACTGCTAAGAAACTGTACAGAGGGGGAAACAGAGAAAGGGGAGGGGGAATTGGAAGGACATTAAAAAAGCTATCCAGTTGTTACAGAACAAGACAATCTGTATCTGATGCCTGTGAACCTTTTGGTCCAAAGTGGTTCATTTAAATAAATTCATGATTCCCAATTAATTCAGAAAATAAAATATTACTGAGGGACTGTTAATTTCTGTGATATTTCAGGCAAAGAACCAAAATGTTGGTGCAGTTTTCATCAGAATTTTAGCTATGCTTGACTAGGAAGTCATTACATCACATTTATCTGTTTGGATGGGGGAGACATTAACAGCCTTATGAATATTCATGTCGTCTGGTTAATTAAGTTAATTGTACTGCAGAAGTGCTTGCACTTCCAAGGACAATTTTTTTCTCTACAATTTCTATTTGGTACCTACATCAGTCATGCTTTACATGACCTGCAGATACTCTGTCCTTACTGAGATGCTTTTGCACTTTTGGTGGGAAGGAAGTGGTAGGAAGTTGTTTGTAACGTCAGGAAAATAGATTGATATTTTGAACAGAATTACATTTTTGGAGTAATAAAATCTTCTTTGTTTCCGTAAAAAGAATGCTGATGATAGAGATGCTGATATTGTATGGATGAAACCTTTTCACATTAAATTGAGTAGCTGGAGTGAGAACTAAAAATGTGACTTACTAATGTGTGAGGGGTGCAAGTCATGGGCATCAAAGGTTTTTAGTCTCTGAAGTAATATGATAGTGTTCAGGGGAACAGTTGTTATTGGTAAATGATATCTTGAGCTTGAAATAGGGAGAAAAAAGATTACTTGGGAGCATGGATAAGGGCATTAAAACCATTATTATTGAATCATCATTTAAATCAGAAAGGCTAGTATTACAATTTTTGTATAACTTTTATAGTTTTTGCTTTGTTTATGGGCTTTATGTGTTTTGGGTTTGCTTGTTTGTTTTGGTTCGGATTATTTTGTCTGGCATCCTGCTTGTATAGGACTTAATTAATGAGGCACATTATTCAGTCATGATTGGGACCAAAAATGCTGGTAGGCATGTACTGAGTGGGGTTTTTAGAGAATATGATGGTGCTTGCTCCCACAAAATTGTGCTTGGTCTAGCTCTTCAACTTGTGGAAGGGTGGATGCGGTACTTACGTTTTAGAACACAGAACTTGTTTTGTCTTCCTCAGAGTCCTGAAAAGGTGGGATTTTGCCTTGTTTACTTCTGCAAATGTTAATGAGCTCCAAAGATTTAAGAGGAGGATGCAATTACTTGTGCCTATCCTGTTTAGTAGGAATGAGATTTAAGTCTCATTAGAGTCAGTTTGAAGATTGGTACCAACTTCAGCTGTAGTCATTTGGTATCTTGCTGCCATCTGCATTGATAAACTACTCTTAAATGAGGATTGCAGATTAAACTCATACCGAGCTTGATCTTCTAAACTATATTCCACTTTGTGCTCTTTTATTAGCTTGTTCTTTAGTGAGAAGTGAAATATTTTTTTCAGAGTAACAACTTCCCTGTTTCAACATGCAGGAAGTAAGCATGATTTGCCTGACTTGTAACGATCTGCTGCTTGTGTGTGTGATTTCCTTTGTTTTGGAGAAATACCCATAACAGTTGATAAGAGTTGTATAATTTTGATTGAAGGAAATATTTAAGTATTTTTGAGGTACATCTTTAGCTACCTGCACTGGCAAAGCAGTTGGATCTGGAAGTTAAATCCCTGAAGTAATTCAAACATGAAATAGTGTTGGGCATATACTTGTAGTATTCTGTGAAGAATTGCTTTTTAGGTCAGCTGTAGGGGTTTTTGTAGTTTTTGGGTATCTGTTTCCTTAATAGATGTACCTTCCTTCATATAGCAGAAACTCAGAGCTCCTCTCTCTGATGTTATGGCAGCTTTCCATGAAGTCCTGAATTACTTTCAGAGGCTGAGATGCTCTAAGGACTTTACAGGTGATCTATGAGATTCCCAGTTATACTACAATTTTTTATTAAGAGAAATTATTGAAAAAAATCGAAGACATGTTCCTGAATAAGAATGACATGATGCCTTTAGAGCTTTGTAATTACGTACATCAGTCTTTGCAAATTCAGTATTTTTTTTCTACCATCTTCATGACATCAAAGATAGCAGAATTTGGGGGATAAACAAAATTTTTCAATCTGGTACATGATGCTTTAAAAGTGCTCATTTAAATATTGAGTACCTGTTGTTTGACATCTGATAGTCTTTCCCTTTCCTCTCCTTTCCCCTACTTTAGAAAGACGAGCGATTCTTCCATAAAACTTAGGGCAAATTTAACATCCAGAATTGTCTATTGCTGCTGTAGCATATTAAATAATTCAGACAAGAAAATAATGTGGAAATCTATGTGAGCTCATTTTTATATGGGAATGTTAGGTTCTAAACTGTTCTTTTGTAATTTTTGTTCTTTTAATTAAACTATTGTTGAATTATTCATCCCTTATGAGCGGTACGAAGAAGTTAGTGTTCTGCCTGCTTGGTGGCAGGCCCTAGTTCTTTATTTTCTAGGTGTGAATTCTTCTGTTCTGCTGCTTGGCAAAGTAATGCCAGAAATGAGAAAAATCAATTTGAAATGTTTTTAAAACTATACCCATTTAGGAAAGACACAACTGTTCCTTCTTCATGATTTAAAAATAAATTTATGTTTAAAAGTCAGCTGATGCACAGTATTTTATGTCCTAGGCATTAAAGCAGAAGGGCAAAATTTACATATATATATCTCCATGTTTCTTACCCAGGTAAAGTGCCTTGACATGTCCATCATCAGCATGGGCCTTCTGAACTCTGCTTCTTTCTTTTACAAACTGACAGCTGGTTTTCCACTCTCAACTCTGTGCTGACACTGCTGGCTTTTGACTTTTCCTTCCATTTGCCACCTCAATTACTCACTCCCTTGTTTCAAAATCTCCTCTTCTCTTCTCTCTGGTGCCTGGTAGAACGACTGGCTGCCAGTGTCCAGGCAGTGACAAATACAAGTGCTATGGATGGGTTTGGATGCGCTGAATGCAAGTCACCTGTTTGTCAGATGTCACATTCTGCCTTCTCTGTTTTTCAGTCATTGAGGATTTCTTGTTTGTGAAGCTGACGTGCAGTAATTAATTTTATTCACTGTTCTTTCTAAGAATCTAAAATGTAGCGTGCAAGAAGCACAGCAGCTATCTTTGACTAGATCTAGTACCATTTGGCTTGGAAAATGTACAGTTTTACACTGTCTGGGTATTATTTTACCAACTCAAAAATATTCCCCTAATACATCTTATTAGATAATCTGCCTTCTAGTTCCTTAGTACAGCACTTGGGTATATAAGAGGTGATTGTTAAGGAGATGGTTTAAAAAAACCCGAACAGGCAGTTTTTGGAAAAAGCTCATTTTTCCTGCCACCTTTGTTTTTTATGGCACTTATGAATGAATTTGCAGAGAAGATTTTATAGATCTCTGGAAGTTTTAAAGGTTGTAATTTAATATTATTCAGCATTTCTGCTGCTAACAAGACAATTTATGGGAAGCTTTCTTTTTTTGAAAATGCAGTAATTAAAAATACTGTATATAGTTGTTCTTGTTATTCTGTATTTCTCATGTTTTGACAGCAGGTTGTGTTCACTTTTACAGGTACTACAAATATTTTGGCCCATACACTCTATGGTATTAAACATGCAGTGACTGCAACATTGCACATTGTAATGGGTAAATATTTTTACATTCATTACCAGATTTCAAATAATATATTTAAGAGTTCCCATATGTCCTCTGGTACAATGTTCAGTCATTACATTTATTTGGTGGAATGGTTGCAGAGATTTATGCAAATATTAGTGATATTACATTTTCGTTGATACTGGTTGTTGAAAATATGCATAGAGTTAAGAGTCAGACCCCTTGCAGCCTTATGAAGTAGCTGAATGTTTTACCATAACTTTAACATTTTCAAGCATCTGAAATGAGTATTTTGATAGAGTCTTAATTTTATCTAGATTGATTCTGGTTTCAATTAGTAAAACTTGATTTCCTAGAGAGAGAAGAGTCTGGAGGGTTTTTTCCCCCAGCTAAAGTAGATGAAACAGAAATACTGTGTTGTATGTCATTTGAAATATAGATGCCATTTTTATTTTCTGTTCTCTCTATGAAATTGTAGGACACCTTCAAGCAGTAGATGTGTGTACTTTCAGCACTCCAAGCAAGCTGCTGCGCTTTGGGTTCTCGGCCATGTTTGGGTTTGGGGCGAGGACTTTGGCTTTGGCTGAGAAGCACCGCTGGATGCCCTCCAGTCAGAGGAAGGATTTTGCTTTTATCAAAACACTGGCAGATCTCAAGTATGCCAAGAGATGCTATGTTTTTCTAGTATTTCTCCTGTTCTTGAGGAAGGTGCAATAATTAATGTGATAAAGAGATAGCAGTAGTTTATCTTAATTGCAGACAGATTTAACTCAGATGTGATGTGTATCCCTCTTGCAAGTTAAAGAGGAGACAAATTCTGTACATTCAGAATCTCCCTAAAATCATCTTAACTTCGATAAAAGTCTGTCTAGCAGTCAGAATATCGGTTTACATCATAGTAAATATCAATACTTTTCTAGGCCAGAGGAATGTGAATTATCATTTCTACCTCTACAAATTCCGCAGGAAGACTGTCAGGAGAAGGACAGGTAAGTAAACCTGAGTCAAGCAATTCCAAAGCTACAAAAATGTGTTTTTGAAGAATAAAATTTGAAAAACAAAATAAAAGAAGATTCTTTACTTTGTTCAAACTTAATCAACAGGGGATTTAGTCGTAAAAAAATATTTATTTTGACAACTGCAAACTTGTACATGTTGTAAAGTGTTTCCTGTGGACTGTTATAGAGAATTTTGTTACCAGGTAGTCTTCCACTCAGTATTATTGATTTGTTCATGTCCACTAGTATGTTACTTTTTTTCTAAAGTATGTGTTGCTTAAATGTGCAAAAAATGACTTTAATTTTTTTACCTACATGTTTCCACCCTTTTAGAAAGAAGAAAGAGAGAAGTAAAAAAGGTGAGTTTCTGCTTTTAGGATTTTTTAAAAGTGAACCATGGCCGATTAACTGGAGTAATATAGAATTACTCTGTTATATTTAGGTAGCAAGGATCAATGGCAGAAAATTCAGGGTCACTTCCTGAATGTGAGCATTATGGCAATCCCTTGTCTGTGTTCAATGGCACCAAGAGGCTTGGCACCTAATACGAGGTCAGTATGGGTTTAGAGAATTAGTCATGTCTATAAATTCTGACATCTTACCTTAAGACCTTGGCTTTTCCGAGAATATGAGCCTATGTTTAGGTAGTCTAGTCCTTCTGGACTGGGGGAGGGAGCAGAGACTGCAGCAGACTCGATAATCCCAGGAATTGTAATCAGTTTTTGGATCAGGCAAATAAGGTCAAGCAGTCTAACTAGAATTATGAGTGGATAATTGCTGTGATTAAATTAGTTGGCAAGTCTGACTTAAGTAGTAGTCATCGAGCAGTCGTCTGTCATAGGATTTGGCTTTATGGGGAAGCTTCACCCTTGGATTTTATTTTATTTTTTCAAATATAAAAGTGGCCCTTGTCTTCTGCTCTACAGCCAGCAAAAGTGAAATACAAGTCTTTCTCATGTTATTAAGGACTAAAATCACACTTGTCTTTGTCTTCTTATTTTTTTTTTGTTTTGTTTTCCTCTGAACTTGAGAAATGCAGCTTCTACATGCAGGGTTTGGGGAAACAAAGGAGTATGTAATGTGGTTGTTGACATTGACTCTTTCTGCCTTTAGCTCCTTGTTGAGAGCCTTCTTTGTGGTGACCACAACAGTTCTTAGGTGATAAATATTTGTACTTGTTGTATCCAGTTGGCAATTAAGCAGAATGGCAAGTACAAACCTCATAGTTGTATGCAAAATGCTCCCTCAAAAAAGAATGCAGAGACTTGTGTGTGTGTGCATGAATGTGTACCAAAAAACCCCCAACACTCAGGGAAGTTTATGGAATGAGTCTCTTTTGTTTCATCAGATTGTCACTAGGTAAAATTAGAGAATAATTTGATGAGGTATTTTTCTTCAAAATTACTGGTTTCTCTAGTAGAATTTGACTTCTTAGATACAATGTAGAACCAAATTATTTATGATTAAACTCTTAATGAGAAGTTTTCTTTGCCACCAGGGTCCTGCTAATCTCACACTCCTCAAGATAGTGCTCTGATGCTGTTTTAGGAACTTTGTTCTGCATTTAGTGCTTTTATATTCCAGTCAGTTGGAAAATTCTGATGAGAATTTTAGCTTTGCTTTCTCTTTCCATCTGTTCTGCCCCATTGCTCGGTGACAGGGAACTTTGTGACGACTCCATGCAATTACTGCAGGTGTGAATGAGCCAGTTTCTCTCCCAGTGTAGCTGCTCAGTGGATCTCCCCATTTTTTTTATATAAGAACATCCTTTGTTCTTTCATCTCTTTTTAAAAATAATCTTAAAGTGTGGTCAGCTAGTAGTGTAGGAAGGGTAGACTCCTCAAACAGGAGCTTCCTTTGTCATAGTGAATAGCATATTGACTGTAAGTCTTTTCACTATGGGAAACAAAAATGTTGCACTGATTGTTAGAGACCGAGACCCACTGTGGAAGGAACTCATCTAGGTTTCTTCCCTCTCGTGTTTCCCCAAGAGATTTCTGCCATGTGAAGACATTTGAAGTGGGATGCAAGCTTTGGCTGCTGCCTGTAACAGCAATTACACTGGTCTAAATTTGCAGAAACATGTCCAGATACATTTAACTGTCTGTGCTATGTGAGCCCTGTGGGATGTGTTTTTCACAGCATAGGTGTTGTGCTTCACTGCAGATGGGGCTTCCTAGAGAATTAATGAGCATTCTTAGTCATTTCTGAAGATGAAAGACCCTGGTGCTGAATGCCCAGTAGTCTGCTGTGCCCTTTTATTGAAACAAATGTGATAAGGAGGCAACTTTTTAAATGTCACCATCACTCTTTTCTGAAACAGCAAAGTACTGCTGTGCCAGGTGACTTGCTCAATGTTTATGTAACACTTACCCTCCCAGACAGTGCTGTTACCATAGTCTGAGAACATTCCCAATGCAGCTGTTCAGTAGCTATCTCAACTATCACTACCAGTGCTAGTAGGCTGGAAGTAATTTTTTTAAACACACTTAAGACATTTTCTAAACATATATTCCGAATAAGTAAATAAATATATGTATGCGTATATGTGCAGAAGACAGGAAATACACCATCTCTCTCCAGAAGGCAGTCTCAGCAGGGATTGCCATGTTCACCAGATACTCTTGTTGAGCACTGATTTGTCTCCATAACTCAAATGGGACTTAGGCATGGTTGCATGGAAGTTCCAGTTGTTAGCTTCTGTGTCCAAGCACTTTCCATTAGGGAATGTGGGAATGGCCTCTGGCTCACTGTCTGACCCCAATTCTCAAAGATGCTAAAATACCCAGGGTGACCAGATACTGAGAACCACTGAGCATCTGCACTGTGGGGGCTCTTCGTATTTAATCTCTAGTGCATGACTGTCTTATCTCACACAAAATTCTTAGTCCTTAACTTTTATTTTGTTTTGTGAAATGTATAAATAGAACTGTACTAAGAACTGCTAAGAGAGTGTGAGTAGTGGCACAGTTGAAGATGGCACCCTTTGTTAGGGCAGCATGGGTGTTGGTGGAGGGGTGGGGAACCCATCTGCACTGAGTCTGTGCTGGGGGGGGCTTCCCTGCACCATGGTGGTGTCTTCTGGGTACAGCTCTGCCTCACAGCACTTCTGGTAGTTGTTGTACTTTGCTGCAGAGTAAAAAGAGAATGTTTAAAAACCATCTGTTAAGTAGAAAAGCAAGGTTTACTTAGATTGTATGTATTGTGTTCAAGAAATGATGCACCTGGATAAAGGACTACAATTCATTATTACAGTGTATGTTATAAATATATCAATGCTAAATAACTTCATTGTATAATTTATATTGATCCATGGGGTGGGGCTCAGCAAAAGGATTTGAAAAACCATTGAGACTATTCTATTAATTTACTCTTGTAGGCTTTTAAATTTTTTTCTTTCTAATCTAGGCTATTGAAGAGCCTGTTATACTTCCAAATTAATGAATTATCTCTTTGGTTTGCTTTTCAGGTTGAATAATGGAAGCATGGCTCTTATTGTTGTACAAAATACTTCTCGAACAGAGTTTATAAAGCATCTGAAAAGATACACCAGTGTAGAAAATCAGGTACAGTTAATTTCTTTCTGGTGATTATAAAAAGAACAGTTAATCGTGAAAGTAGACAAGCTGCAAGAGTTAATGTTAGCATCCTCATAAGGAGACTTAGCTTCCTGTCAGAATACATTAGCCCCTTTTTATCTGATTTTTTTTCTTTTTTTAAATCACTAGACTAATACAGATTAGCCTATTTCAGTCCATCTGTTGTGGTTTAAACTGTATTTGTGTTGTACCATAGTTTTATGGGTGTAAAGTCCTTTCACCACAATAAGGAAATGCATGCTGTCTGAATTTTGTGTAGTACAGAGATCAAGAATGCGGAACTGGGGCGGCATCATGTAACTCGGTCAGAAATTGGTAAAGTTGGTAATTTCAGCAGGTCATGGCATGCTGTGCTGGTGGCAGTGGGCTGTGAGCATTGATTTTTAGCAGGGATTCATTCCATCTACTTATGAATGTTTGCAGAACTGCATTTCAAAATTGTAGTCATTATTCTGTCTTGGAAGAGAAAAATGAAGCATTCAAACACAGATCTTATTGCTGTCTAAAGACCCACTGCATGGCCCAAGGACACTGGTGCTCATTCAAATGTTCTGGGATTGTGTGAAATCACTTTATCAGGAAGGTTTGGGTTTGAATTCATCTCCAGTCAGGGAGAGTGGGGGAGAGATGGGTGACAATTCCAGGTGACAGCACTAATGGCTGAATTGAGGAAATAGTTTAAACTTCCCACTTATGCTTTTGGAAGAAGGCCTTGCTTTTCTGTCTGTCTTCGTAGTTACAAATCAGACAAGGAGATGTGGGCCGTCCTTTAAGCTTAAGACAACCATTTACTAGAATTCTAAGTAGCCTGGTTTAGGACAAGATTACTGGTAATGATGAACAGAGCACAGGAAAAATCTGCTTGGACTTTCACATATTTGATATGTGCAAAATATACTCCCTTACCTGCAGATTGATCGAGTCCAATATGGGAATACAAATGGAACACTACCATTTTTTTCTGAGGCATTATTTAGGTAAAAACACCACATTAATCTATAAATACTAGCTGGAATATATAATGGCTCATGTGGTCAAAGCTTGAGTTAAATGTTCCCACTTAGAACAAAAAAAAAAAAGCCAGTTTTTTAATTTCAAGTAACCAATTTTGTTCTAAGCTACCACCTGTATCTTTCATCTTCATTAATGTCTATCTATGTTTGGTTTAGTTCAATTTTCCCTTTGTTGAGACCTACACAGTTCAAGAAGTAAAAGTACAACCAAGGCTTAAAAGTGGACCTGATGCCAAGGAAAATATGTGTCTGAATGCTGCCTCTGCAGAAGGAAATTACCCTTGGAATATAGATGGAGACTTAATGAAAGAAGCATCAGAAGTTCATGTTCGGTAAGGTCAAGTATCCCATTTAAGGACCATATACCCATAACAGAGTAGTGCTGCAATCTTAGACGTGTTACATCTCTGTAGAGCACAGATGGCACCAAAGTTAGGTGTTCTGAATGCTCCTACAATAGAACTGCTGTGCACTGCAGGGTCTGGCCCTTTTGCCATCGTTTGGGCCTCTGCCTGGTTGCCTTGTGTTCATCTTTGGAAAGGTTTGTTATAACTCACATGGCCTGTCCATCCTGGTGCTCCATCAGCTTCCACTCCAGTTTTCTTTCTTGTTACTTTACTGCTTCTTCCTTCTTCTTTCCTCTTACTTTACCCTTCCGTTTCTTGGAGAACAGACGTATATAATGTGTCTGCATGAGGAGCTCCTTTCGGGACAAGGATTGCTACTTGGAAAGCAGCACGTGTAAGGTTAGGAAAAACATGTAGCTCTTCAATTGAGGAAAACTTAATGCTGCTTGAGAATAGTCTCTGTAGTCTCCAGCATCTAAGAACGAGACTACAAATACATAGGAGATGGGAGGATTATCAGTGGAATTAAGGGGGCAGCGGCTCATTTTTCTGCGATGCCCACAGGATTAGCTGAAGGGACACAGCTCAGAGTAAGTCGAGTATGTGAAATAAAAGGTAGATCATGTTGTAGGATATATAATATATTCTTCTAAAGATGATCCTATAGGAATTGCCAAAATGTAATTCACTCTGATTTATTTCCATATAAAAGCTCACACATATTTGTTCTCCTCCCCAATCTCAAAAAGCAGCACACCCATTGCAAAAGTTGGTGAAGTTCGACTGATAAAGTTTGACTTCCTTGCTTCACAGGGTGCATCCTCAACTTATTGATCTCTATGGAGTGAACACTGATGACCTGGAGAGTTCCCAAGCAACGTGCAACTGCATATAGAAGGGACACACTGGAAATTCTGAAATAATCCTATTCTCACCCCTATGCACAGCTTTCCAATGTGCTGGACTTGTACTGATGTCAGTTGTAGCAGAAGCTTGATTGGGATGTTTGCTCTGTTTCTGGGTTTAAATTCTTATTAAATGATATATTTTTATCAGGTTGTATTTAACTGTATAGAAGCTGTTAGGGTTTAACAAGAAAAAATGAAAATTGATTATTTTGGTCTCTTACAAGTTTGGGGTTCGAGAAGTGTCCATCAGAATAGAAAAAAGTTTTTTTCCATTAGTCTAGATTTTTTAGAATGAGATACTTCTAAGTCTGCTGCTGCTATCCATGTTGTCAGGTAACTCAGTTCAGCACGGGGAAGAACCATACCTCTACTCACCAGCTCTAGTTGAAGAGTGGTGGCAAAATAAAAATTTATGCATTTATTTTTTTAATCAAGTACTTCTATTTCTAGTTACAATTTTTAATGTTGCCTTAATGTATTTGCTCTCAAAATGTTTCTAGTCAAATAATATAAGAGAATATGCTGATGTCTTATACAGCTTTCCTTTGTTAAAATGTATTTTAAAAACTGCTCTTTGTATAGAATTAGTATTTTCTCTATCTTAGAACTGAGACGTTATTTAGCATAGTTTTTGTTGTTGTTGAGACTAAAGTTCTGATAAATAACTTAGAGGTGACTTAAGTTTTTATAATTTCCTTATAGGGTATAAACATAATTTTTGAGTGTTTGTTTTTTTGGTAACTTAGTTAATACTGAATACAATAATTTCAGAGGACAGCAAATTAAGACTATATTTTTCTGGGAACTGGCTTCCTTTGGATTGAAAAGTAGCAGACCATGTTTTTCCATCTGCAGCACCATGGATAACGAGTGTTCTCCTGGTCACTCATCTAGGAATTGTTCAGAAGGCAGACCACAAATAGTGGTGTGAAAGCTGCACTTTGTCAGGGCAAGAATGAGTGGTTTTAGGTGCTTTCTTCAGGAAGCAGTCAAGTCTAATGTGAAATCCAGTCCTTGTATGATGTTGCTAAATCAAGGGCTTAAACCTTTACAAGAGATCTATAGCTACTGTGATTTTAAATACTTTTTGTGAAAAATTCTTACCTGTGATAAATACACAGGACAAAGTACTGCACCTTAAGTACTGCAGATGAGGATTTGGCTCCTAAACCCAAACTGTTCTCTGTTGTCAAAGTCACAGGGACCAGTCTCCAGTTAACATTCATACTCTATCCCATCAAATATTTTTAACATGCTAAGGCAATTCAAACTAAACTTCTTAAAGTTGTCTAAAAAAGGCATTCCAGCACCATTTACTAGATTTAACTGTTAATTATTAAATGAAATTTAACAAAATAATTGAACTTGCAGAACAAACAGCATTCATGTGTTTAACTTGTTTGGATTTTTAATAAAATGTAATCGAATAATACATTATAACCTTGCCACCATCAGGACATTGTACATTCATTTTTTGTCAACCTGGTTTATAAAAGCTTCATTATTTTGCTTCATATCCTAAGAACAGGCAGCCAACATTTACATGTTAACAATCAGATCTGAATAGAAAGTGTACAATTTCCAAGGCATCATGATCACATGTACTGACTTACGTAAAGTACTTCAAAGAGAAATAAAATGCTTTGGTTTCACTTCCTTGCATTGCTTGTACTCAAAAGAACATGAATGCTTCTTCCAGTATTTGAGGTATATTTTTCACAGCATGCTGTCATGTCAAACTAATTTCTGTTCAAAGGTTTTTTTGGTTAAAGTGCAAAAATTCACTAAAGCCATGTGGAAGGTAAGCATTGTTTGGTATAGTTTCATGGACTTGCAAGAAAGTATTTCATTCTTGACATACTTTATTTTGACTTTTAAAAAAAATATATGCACATTCATTCGTCCTTGCACTGTAGCTATTAGAGGAAAACATACTTTGGAGTGATCCACATCTTTGGCATCAAATGAAGTGAAAGGAAGTTACAAAATGGTCCCAAATGCCTTTGGAATCTGTGGGCAACGTGGCTTTTATGGCACCAAGCACTCTCTTAGCAGAAGTGCTTGCTGAAGGCACTCTCTGTGGGTTTGTTTCAGGCTAATTCCCGCAGGGTGGTGCAGCTTCACAGCATTTGTACAGATGACATTCCAGTCTCTGTGCAGTTCAGAAAGACATCCAAAGCCTGGCCTCAAGGCCATACTCTGTCCTTCTGGTGCAATAAATTCAGTTATTGAAGAAGTTGTACATTCTCCAGCCCTTCTGGGGAGCAAAGGAAGGTTTTTTTCCCTGGCTTGTGCTGTTTCACCAAAGCTAGGTGGCAGTGCAAACTTAGCTAGCTGAAGAAGCTTCCTGGAGTAGCAGAGCAGTGGTTTGATCCATGTTTCTGTTCAGTCATTTCCCTTTCCACCGAGTGGCTGCTGAGGGTGCCTGTTTGGATGGTATTTATCTGACACCTTCCCAAGAACCCAAGCTGGCTCTCCAAGTGACTTCCTTATTAAGTACTTTCAGGTAGAGTGGCACAGTTAAAGGTAAAATTTGGCCCATTACAGTTGGCAGTTGGAGGCTTTTGGGTATGTGTCTCTCTGTTTTGTCAGCTGAAGCCTGTCTCTTTTTTCAGGTTCTGGAAGAATGCCAGCACTAAATACTATCATAAGTACTATAGAAAAATCTTCAAATAAATAAAATAAATACTTGCTTTAAAAAAACCCACATAGAAATAATTCACTGGAGAAGTCCCAAGCCTTATGGCAGCGCTGTCTGAGGAAAGGATGGAACAAGTAATTGTCATGCTTGCAAGTACCATGTTAAAGATGGCTACAAATTGTGATCTCCAGTACTTTAATCTTTCTACAGCTGCATCTCCAGGCTACCCCACACGACTCCCTGCTCTGAATCCACCTTTGGCTTTTCTGGTTCTGGCTTGCCTGGGTGTCTGAGTCTCTTCAGTGATGTGGCTGTGCCTGTGAAGTCAAAGCTTATGTGGTGACCTGCAGAAGCCCAGAGCTTCTGAGAGCCATTTTCTATGTCCATGCGTTCTACTTACAGTCCTGCTGGTTTAAGCTAATTCACCCTTGGTAAAATGCCAAAGCAAGATGAGAGAGGATTTCTTCTTGAATGCCTGGTCAAAATACTATTGAAACTTTAACAGAATGACTCATGCTAATGTGTTTGAGATCTTACTTTCCAGGATTGGCCAAAAATTTTTACTTTCTTTCTGGTAAGTAATTCTTCTTCTCTTTATCTTTAGTGTTGTTCTGTCTGTTTGAAACCAGATATATATATATATAGATATATATAGATATATATATATATATGGCATTTCAAATATTACTGTGAGACTTCAGAACAAACTGGTTTACCATTTTCATATTAGAACAACAGTACTGTAAGGTGTATCCTCCACACAGTTCAAGGAAATAAAGCATGTTTTGTAAGAGCAAGTGAGCTCAAGGCCTAGACTGTTTCTCCTGTGAATTAACCTGGATTTTAATTTCTTCGTTTTAAAATCAAACGTTTATTTGGCTTCTTAGTCATTTTTGTTCCCACTTTTAAAACTCCAGCTGTTTCTTCTGTTCGTGTCTTGAGGGACTGGTTTGTATTTCCTTTTGAAAAAGCCAATCTGAAATACATAATTTGGAATCTGTTGTCAGCAAATCTTTGTTATCAAATCTAAATCATAAAAGAGTAATTAAAACAAAAATGCATATATGTGGCATTTATGAAGTATGGTATTTACCAGTGCTTTGTCATACCAAGTGTTACTCATCCATCAAAAAAGCAGGTTTTCTTTTTCTTCTTTTACTTTTTGGGAGGCTAATGGTCTCCTGCATGGAGTAAAGACTTGGGCTTGGGAATTTTAACAGTCCACAGAATCCAGTATTTTTGAAAATGTGAAATGGTAATAAAACTTTCCTGTTCAATTTGTTTCATTTCTACATGTCCATGTAAAAATGATGGATAGAGAAAGTCTCCATGTAGCTAAAGAAGTTAACAATCTCTTAATCACTTGTCAGAGGAGCGGCATCCTTATTAGTTGTCTCTTTTACTTATGCACAGAATTTTTTTAGTATTTATGTTGCAGTTTGATCTTAAACATTTTATACTGATACGAAACCGTGTTTTAAACTATCAGTCATCATGTGGCAAGTGACATTAAATGTGGAGCACCATCCCACAAAAATGATCCATTTGATATCATTACATGACATAAATCATTTGCAAAGATGAGATGCCATGTAAAACATTGCAAAGGAATTTGTGATGTTGAGTAACAGAAAATGTAGAATATGCAGAAGATGAAATGAAAAAAAATGGAGAAATACTTTTAAAAAACCCCAAGTTACAAGAGGAATTATCTTTCTTTAGAAAAGACAGATCATAAATAAATGTTATTTATTATTTAACCCGCTTTAACCCAGATCCAAAAATCCTTCAACAGTATGAATTCCTGACTTGTGAGCAACTAAGAAATACTGAAAACCTACCTTCCATAATATAAATGAAAGAACCAAAAACAAGGTAACACCAACTATTAAGCCTAGGCTAATAATTAGCACAGTAACATGGTATTTTGGCTTTTGGTGGTGCACTCCTTCCAAATAGACCTGAAAAACAGAAAATAAGCTTAGTGTTAACTGTTGGGCTTTCTTTCCCCTAAAAGATAGTAAAAAACCTAGGAAAATTAATTAAATTTTCAAGTGATTAACACTATAGTCATTGCCTGTGTATAGGTATGTATAGAATTCTACAATTTTAACTGCTGTTGGTTTTTCTACTTCAACGTGTTTATCACAGATTTGTAAGAGAATTCTTACATATGCAGCTTCCTTGTCCTTATGTAGTTCAATAACTTTTGCATTTTTTTCTGCCCAGGCTGTTGCTCTCACTTCAAACTTCAATACTGATGCATCATCCTGATTAAAAAAAAAAAAAAAAAATCTATCTTTTAAAAAATAACTTTAACACATTGATACCTGCCCAGCAAAAAATGGTAACACAGCTGCTGCCATAACCACAATTTCACACAAACACACTGGTGCCTTTTTCTGAGCACAAAACAAATTAGTTCCAGAAGCTGGAATGAAGCCAGGTTGGATTTTACTTAAGTCCACATCCACGCTGCTTTTCTTAGAAAAATACAATTATGAGTTGAAATTAAATCCCCATCCTACGTAAGCCAGCCAGAATAGGCAAAGCAATACACACCATAAATACAAAGTGACAAACTAAAACACATATTTTTGTTTTTCATACATCACCTTAAGCCTTAGCATTGGTAACATAAAATAGGTTAAAATCTAAAAGATTTAGATTTAATCATGTTTGAATCATGTTTCACTGTTAGAAAACAAACACAAGCACCTAGAATTTATATGCAGGGAATACTACAAATATGCCTTGAAATATTCCCCTCAAGTATGAAAAATTTATGTGTTACCATTTCTAAAAGTAAAGGAGTAGCCTCCAGATGCAACTGAACAGTCACTTCTTTTCCACTTTCCATGTTTCCCAGCTTGCAGTGTACTTGTAAGCACAGGCTGTCGTTCTTCATGCAGTACTGTACAAGGGAGGGAAAGATTAAAACTTAACTTTATCAACTTTATAATCTTGGCATTAAAGACAATCAGGAACTGACCAAAACAAAAAGATTCATGTTTATTCTTGAAAACTCAGGGTATAACTCGAGGTTGCCAGCCATCCCTGTCATTCCAGAGGTGCTAAAGGTACAGTAACAAGAGACCAGCCTAATTGTTATACAAACCACATCATTTTTCCCAAAAATTCAATTATTTTAAGACTGAAAAAGAGCGTCATAATTTGTTTATATGTTTAAGGTTAATTTTTACACAGTTATTTCAAATTAGCTTTTATCAATAACGATAAATGACAATAACTATGCTATCCAGTACAAACAGTGTAATTGGTTGATCCTTACATTTGTACACTAACGACTAGCACCACTTCACAGTGCTTTGGAGAAGACAAAAACACAAGGCTGTACATGATTATGTTTATTAAATCTTTATCATTATTCTTTATCCAAGGCTACCATGCTGATGTACTGATTGGATATTCTAGTGCAGGGTGTATCTCAATCATTGCCTGATATTCCCTGTAATGCACTTAATTTGGGACTTTTAAGTAACATTTTTTAAAAAATGAGTGGTTTTGGTTTTTTTCTTGGGTTTGGTTGGATTTTTTTTGTTTGTTTTTTTTTGTTGGTTTTTTTTTAGCTTTTGTTCTTGTTTTTTTTTTAAGATGACAGATTAAACAACACTGTACTTTATCAAAGACAAGGTGCAGGAAACAGATCTCTATGAGAACAAACCCTCAGCAATGCAATGCTAAAATAGCAGTTCTGGTTTGGACTGTGTAGTCAAGTGTCTGATCTCCAGCAAGGTCCATGAGCAGGAACAGAGGGATGAGCTGGAACAGGCCAGGCATGTATGGTACTCTCCCAGCCTCCCAAATATTTTTAATACCTTCCCAGCCAAATATTATTTCTATATATTTTGTAATTCTTATTGACTTCCAGTCCCATTGACTTGTATAGTCTTCCTTGGAATTCAGTTATTTTTAACATTCATAACACCCTTCAGGAAGAACTTCCACCACAATTACTACTTTTGGGGTTTTTTTTACCTAGCTCCTGTTAGTTACGTTTAATGGCACTGTTTTGATGTGGAAAAGACAATCAATATTTGGTCTGCATACTTCATGTAATTAAAATAAAGCCTGTTTTTCCCTGATGCATCATTTTCTATTTGTTACTGAATTTCCTCTGCCGTTCTGTTTGCCCACTCACTCAGTTCCATACGCCTTTGGCAGTTCTTTGTAGGTGCCTGTCATCCACCCTGACTTCAGCAATGCCTCATTAATCGACTTTCTCAGCTCACTTCTCACCCCGTTCACTGGAGTCACTTACGACTCCCCTGAACTTACCACAGGTCCCACCACACATCCTTGGAAGATGGCTCTGGTGACGTTATTATGTAAGAGACACTCTTGTACGAGGCTCATTCATACAGTCATTTCCCACTGATGCCAAAAGACAGACCTTACCATGTGCCTCTTAGTAGGCTTTGAAAAGAAAGTGATGACATCCTTTAATATGTTTTCATTATTTTCTGCTGCGGTACAGTTTCTGGGATATTTATTATAGGAGCAGTGTCCAGCTGTTGTCTGGAAATAAATATAACATCATTACTAGAATTTAAGTATGAGATTAAAATCAGAATAAAGATTTCTGACAGGCTTAAAAGAAATGTAAATTTTATTTCCAGAATTCTGAAACACTTGGGGCTGAAGATGATCCTATCCTTGTTCAGTCTGCTTCACCATGGCTAGCAAATCAAACACAGACTAAGTACCTAGCTGGCTTTGTTCTGCTTCTCTTTTTCACAGAATTATACAGTTAGTAATACATTAAGTAACCTTGCTTACCTTGATATCCAGTGGGTTGAATAATTTGGAGTCCCTGGGTGGAAAAGCATTCGGTATCATTATCTCTAAGCTGGTGTTTGGAGACATGCTTGGTCCTGCACTGAGAACCTTGTGAGGAAGAGGTAGAGTTACACAGTTAAAGCTTCAACAGTACCTATTCAACAAACAAAAATACACGTATATAAATACATAAAACTTCACAGAATGGGGTAGCAGCTGCTCTGTTACACTGTCATGAAAGTGGATTGTGCTAGGAGTGTTAACATTTTGTTCATTTGTTCTGTGGGCTTACTGAACCCTTCACTCCTCCAAAGCTGATGAGTAAGTAGTGCTAATCTGTGATGAGTACCTGAGGTCATACAGACTGCCTGCCAGGAGAGTATGCAAAAGGAACTAGGAGAGATTTATGTCCAAACTCCTGCTTTTAATCCACTGGAGACAAATTTGATGCTATAGATACTCTTATAAGAAGCTCCTAATTAATTTTTCTTACCATAATTCCTTTTGAAGTGTTTCTGAAAGGAAAAAGTGGCAAGTCAAAACTGCTCTACCACTTTCAATCCTGCTTGTGGTAAGAATTTTTTCTCTGATCTTTCAGTGGAAGATTTTCCAGGCCAAAAAAAGTGCTCGAAGAGGGACTAACAGCAACTTCCCATCACTAATGCACAAAAGTTACTCATGGTGCCCTTTTAAAAAGTTTCCTTACTGACTGTCTAGAATGTCATTAGGTACACTAAACATTAACCTTCAAAACAAGGATGACGGGGTTTACAAAGGAAAACTCTTACATGGAAAGTGAAGTTGATATTTTCCCTCATACATGTAACTGGTGAATCTTTTCCTTCTGCTCCATAAACGAACGAGGTTGGTGACACAAACCTACAATGATTTAGAAATTGTTAATAAACAGAACTGCTATATATCATTAGCATAACTTTCTGCTCTGTGCTGCCTCCAGTAAGATTGGTTGTAAGAAAATACTCAAGTTCGCTTTTAAGTAAATCTAGGAACACAGAGTAGACATCATCTACCTTTGGAATAGAAACCCTCTACATTTGTACTCTTTCCTTTCAAAAAGGCAGATGAATCATAAAAAGTCATAAATCCTCACCCAAAACTATGTTCCATGACTGTCCCACAAGAAATTCAGAATATGGTTCATGTTAAGCAAGGAATCTGAGGATCTGCTATGCTCTTATTAAATACATCTTTCTATAAAAAATATTCCACTCTTTGAAACACATTAGTCTGTTAAGGAACAAGTTTGAAGCAGCATAGATACCAACAGTCTCATCTCACAATAGGGAAAACAAACTCTCACAAGTGTCTGGGTCAGAGCCCAGGATAGCTGAGCCATCTCAGTCCCAGGATTTGTCAGCTATGTCACACCTCTTCTTAAAAACTTTGTGAATTTAGAATAGTAAGAAGACAACAGTTCTACAGCTGTGCGGGTATACCAATAGGTGACTTACCCATGAGTATTTAACTCAATCTCATATTTTAGAGGTATAGGTAAAGTTAGCATGTTATCCAGCAACATGTTCCCATCTTCATTTTTACTACAAAAATGCAAAGAGAGAAAAATCGGTATTGAAGGCATCATCATATGCTATGCACTATTTCTGTAAACAAATACTAAACAGACCTTTCAGCTTATTAAAATAAAAATATTTAATTGGTAACTACATGTCAAGCACTAAAGCCCCCCACATTTTTCACAGGCAGAAACCTGCTCATTATTTGAATATCTATCACCTATTTTTCTTGGTAATTTCTCTTTCTCTATGGATTTGAAACCAATGTACTTTCTTGCAATCATGCTTTGCTAAGCCTTTCCAGTGTTCCTTTATCTGTTTTCCAAAGCTAGTAGTATTTTTCATTCATTCAATTTTTATTAGACTTTACCAGGTAGCATTAATGATGATGTTGAGGTCCTCCTCTGCTCTGGTTAGCGAGCTTGCATCCAAGAGGAAACTATAATCCAGCTGTAGAACAAATAAAATTTTCCTTATATTAAATGATAGTGTATCTTGACACAGTTTCAATTCAAGTATCTTATTAAACTCATTTAGAATTTCCTGCCCTAAAAAATTCAGAACTAAGAAAATACTTGCTTTTTGTGTCTTCTACTCCCTTTCTATTGACCTAACACAGATGTCCATGGCATTAGTCAGCTCACTTGTCTAGAAGCCAAGCACAGTCAGTCGATGCATATTGCAAACATTGTTGTCCCTTAATGAATTATTCCAGGGAGTGTTTAAGCCACTCATTTTAAAAGGAGCAGGAGAGATACAGATCCCAACATGGTAAGAGATGTTAGTTTGGAATGAAGAAGAGATTCGGAAAAAAAGGGTTTTTTCCCCCCATGAAAATCCTCATAATGTATTTAGGGTTTTTTTAAAGCTAGGAACTTCATTTATAGCTTACCTTTGAGTTGTGATCTACATATAAATAGCCAACACTGCACTCAAGTGTCACTGCATTAATTTCTTTATCTAATACTGCACAATGTATCTGTTTTTCTTCCTAAAATAAAGGACAAATTACTAATGATTAAAAGAAAAAGAAAACAGGTTTTTTTTTTTCAGACATTTCAAATTACATGTACACACTAAAACTGGATGCTTTGTATTTTCCTGAACCAGGTGTTTGTTATTTCACTGATGCCAATATCCAGGACACCCACCACCACTTTAACATAACAGATTATATTGATTATTGTATCAGGTACTTCATCTGCTTCTTGCTTTTACTGAAGCTAAGGCACATGCACCAGACCTAGACCCACCCACATGAAAAGCCAACATCACAAAGGTGGACCTGGGGGATTGTTCTACATGGAGAACAGTTATTTTTAAAAGGCAGAAAGAGGGCACAATTAGATTTATGACTTTTTATAAGCCTGTGTATTTGGGAAAAAGCAGATTCCATGAGATCTTTGTGATCACTGAAGACATGATCATCAGCCAAAAACGAGGTGTAACATCCTGCAATAATTTTAAAACATTTTTTTTTTATTATTTTAGTTGTTACTGAAATTATGTAAATCACCTGTATTGATTAAATTGCACTTGATTTAGGTAGCTAGAAGTCTAAGAACTTAAAAATTGATGTTTCGGCAGCTTTTGATGAAGGGATGTAGGTTCGGTATCTAAAGAAACTCAACAATTCATAAACATAATTTGAAAAATGCCTGGCTGAAAAAGAAAAATATCAAAGGATTACTGTTTGAGAGATTTTTTTTTTCCTTACCAATTCTAAAACTCGAATGTAATAAAGACCTTTAGGGATCTGAATGTGAAGGACAGTTTCATATGCATCATCTCCAACATTAAGCAGAGAAATGTTCAACAATAAAGTCTTCACGCCTCCAACACCAAGGTATGTTTTCTTATCATGAGGCCTATAAAAATAATTACCATAATATAAATGGAAAGTAATTCTAGATACAGCCTGTATGCAAAGCTTTTCCCCTGCTGCTCTTTTAGGTAATTTCAGTTGGTTCTGACAAAGCTCAGCTGGAGATGTAAGGGGAAGGTTTTACTCAATTCTGTAACTAAGGTACGATACCAGTTACGTGATGGTCAACTGCAGCACTGCACCTCTTAAAGCTTGACCTCCTTAATGAGAGGGCAAGAAAATTGTCATCAGCCCAGTTGTTCTTCTGGCCTTTACAAGATCAGTCCTTTCCTTTACAGGCCAGAATAGCAACGTACCACTGCTACAGTATTTTCAGACATTATTTCAACATTCACTCTCTGCACTCCAAATCTGGGATTAAGCTAATATGAAAAGGGACATAGTGAACATGCCTATCTTCTGATCTATGTAATGTTCTATAGTCATGTTACAAGTACAGTCACCCTATCGGGGGCTAAAAGTAAACTTCAGCTTGACATTAAAGTTTAATTAAGACTTGTAGAAAGGGTGCCTAGAAATAGACATTTATCAGATATTCTGGCTCGAAACCAAAGCATTAGTCACTGAACACCTTTGGGAAAGAAGCTGGCACTTATAAAAGCAACAGAAGGCAAAAGCACTGCATAAGCAGATAGGTTCCAAGACAAAAGCAAATTAAAGAAAAACACAATGTTAACATTTCGGTAGCTTGTCAAGTTTAGGTTAAATTTGAACGTTGTTTTATTACTTATATACCCACCACTCACTCCTCTTACATGCGTTAAAGCCAAGCTCATTAACAATATGCTGTCACAAAGATGCCTCCCAGCTTAACACACAAGTACACAAAAGCACCAGGTGCACCTCTGGGACTGCAACAAAGCTTGAACTAGAGCTTTTCCCTGGTAATCATATTTCATTCTTCATTAAAAAATGCATGATGCAGACTAGAAATTTACAGAGCAGGCCAAAATCTAAGCAATTTAAACAAAACATGATATTGTATGCACAAAGACTTGTTAGTCAGTAAATAAAGCATTACATTGCCATCCCTATTTGATTTCATTCTTTTAAAGCCAAAGGTGTTTGCTTTGCTCTTCAAGGATAATGAATGCATTCTGTCTAGACAAAATAAATTATCGCTTCACAGCTAACTAGTTTTTAATTGAGATTCTAGGGGCACAAGGTAATTAAAGGTGATACTTCACACTTTATCAAGATATTTAGACTATTTATTTACACTGCAAATCTGCTACCAGTGCCTAATGTCAAGCAGGTATGTTGTAATCTGTTTTCCTTTCTTAGAGCTTCAAAGTACTTACAAAACTGCATTGCTAATGTCACGAATGAAAATTCTGCACAATGATTCTTTCTGAAAAGTTTGAGTGTTTAAATAAAATAACCATCCAGCCTAAGAAAATGAAAGGGCTTAAGACTCATGCAACAGGCTACATATTAAAGTGGGCCGAAAAATACTCATCTTACTCTGAAATTTATGAAGATGACAAAGTTTGTGCTCAGGATCATACAGGTGTGATTAGTCTGCATTATGTGACTGTCAGCATCTTTTGATGCCATTTGAGGTTGTTAAACCTAGTATTTTGATTTAAGTAGAATCAACTTTAAAGGTGATGAATGACACAAGAAAATGCAGGTCACATGTAAAATATCTAAGTGGCTGAGATTTAAAACAGGTACAATTCCTCTTTTTGCACACCAACTACCTGTATTTTTCACTTTGAAATAAAGAGAAATGTTGTGATGATAAAATACAACTTAGAACAGTTAAATGGCTCTTCTGCTTAAGAATATTACATCTTCAGTTTTATACTGTTGATTGAGACTTCATACAGTGCAAGTACAGTATCTCCAGAAAGAGAAGCAGAAATAACCAATAGCTTGTCAATTTTACAACAGTTATGATGTCTGCATATTGAGTATGCACTGTGCAGTTTTATCTCAGCCCAGTTATATATGAAGCATAGAGCACAAATTTATGTTTTTGTGAAGATGTATTTTATGAACTGTAAAATCTTCTAATTATGCAATAACAGTTCTTCAATTATATAGATTTCTGTTACATTTCCTGGAAGATTTCTGATTTAAAGATAGTCTTCAATTAAGCACAACTTTTCTTCTTGTGTTTTCTTAGGGAGTCCATAGTCTATTTTTGCAAATTATTGTTATTTATATACAAAAGATTAAGGAATAATTTAGATAAAATCTTACTGAATCTTGTCCAAAAAAAAAGAAAGCTACGTTATACTTACTTTGGAAAAACAACTTTTCCAGAAACTCTCAAGTCAGCCGAACAATTTTCTTGGGAGCAAAATCTTGCAAAAATAAACTGTAAAAGCCAAATTAAAAAAAAGGCACTTCAGTGTCTTATGCTTCCTGTAGTGAGTTACAGTATTTCCAAAGAAAGAAACCCATCACCTAGTAACTAAGCATCAGGAAGTCTCTAATAGCTCTTACTCCTAACATACAATTCAATCAGGCTATGATTTTCCATTTTCCAAACACATTCTGTGCATCCAGAGTAACAGTGAAGAGGCTTTCCAGACTCAGTCTCTCACAGTTAAACATGTGGGTGTATGCTCAGAAAATTTTTTACAGCAGTACCTAAAGAGGGCAGAATGTTTTAGAAGATCCAGAACTGATGTCTGTGCAGTTTCTCCTACGATATAGCACACTAATATTTGCAAGAGTTTCATTACACAGCCTTTAATTATCATAGTAAGGATTGATGAGAGTAGAGACACCACAAGTTACAGGTGTCCATGCCTTGGTTATCAATGTTACAGAGCACGTTTATGTCACTGTATTCAACATCACCCTCTTTCTGTCTCTGTAACTCTGAGGTTTCTAAAACAAAATTTTGAATGAAAACAAGAAGTCAAAGCATGCCATTTTAAAAGAAGCTTTTACGTATCTCAGGAGTTCTGACGGCCAACTGTATCTCAGTCACACAAATCACAGAGAAAGCTGAGTTGGAAGGGACCCATCAGGAACAAGCAGCCCAGCTCCTGGCCCTGCACAGGGCATCCCCAAGAGTCACAGCCCGTACCTGAGAGCATTGTCCAAACGCTTCTGGAACTCAGACAGGCCTGGTGCTCTGACCACTTCCCTGGGGAGCTAACTATTTGTGAAAAATTAAAAATTCAGCACACTCTGACTTTCGCTAAAGTCAAAGTCTCTTAATAAGTTGGGGGTTTTTTTTGGGAAAAAAGGTTAATTTCATACTTACTAAAGGATACAGAACACACTCTTTCTTTCCCCTCACAGACTTTGTGTTTGAAAACCTGCAATACCTTCACAGAACTAATATTCCAGCAACATCAACACTTCAAACACTTCAAGATCAATACCAACACACTATTGTGTTTTTAACACAGAAATAATTTTAAAGTACAATTTTATATTGGAAAGTGACTCATATTGTGTCGTTGAAAAAGAATGGATATTTCAAAGAGTGGATTTCATACATGTGTGTTCTGAGGCATACAGTACTACATATGCTGGCAAGTTCTCTGCACATACCTTTTTTATTTTTAAACCATAATACAGATTGTATACAAGTTCTGCAAAGGTTATTTTTTTAGAGAACTCATACACTAACCTTGCTTTTTATAACATCTTTTTCTTTCCTGCGTTGAAGAACAGGTTGAAGTGGTGGGAATTCCTGAGCACTTCTTTTCTGTAGAATATGATGCCCCAGATGATAACTTGCTTCAACATGTACAGGAGTCAAGATATCCCTTACATCTTTCTATGAAAATTGGAAACCTAATGAGTTAATCATATAAGACAAAACATGTATGCTTATGTTTTAAAGTTATAAGGTTGCCTAGAACTCACTAAAACAGCAACACTTATTTTTCATATGTAAAATAATTCCATATGGCTCATATACTTTTCCAGACATCTTTGTTGCTGAAGGAGGCAATCAGAAATGCATAAAAGCATATGTTCAATGACAGCATCAGGCATTTCAGAATGGATGATTCTTCTATGAGGAGAAATCTTATTGAATAGTGAGCCTACTTCTGTCAATAATCCTGCCTCACACACCTATGAAATGCTGCACTGCCCAAGTAGAAAAATAGGCAAAGTTGGCTAAAATGGAGAAAGTCAACCAGTGGAATATGGCGAGACAAACCCCATGGGTATTTAGGAATGAAATCAAAAGGAGTTCTCCCACAGTACCACTGAATCAGGTCATGACTGCATTTTATTCTTCTGCCTCTTTATTTCCCATTCTGTATTAAAAAGATTGAACTCCTCAATAAATGACTATTTGTACATGAAGCCTTGCCTGCATAGGAATGTTCAGATCAGAGCCCAAACTACCTACTTGTGAAAACTGAACAGCTTGAAGCACCAACAGTAACAAACCTGATTAAATTACTGCCTAAGTCTAGGGGATAGACAGAGACTGGCTGTCCTTCCACATGGCCACTATTTCAATTCTTATCTGCAAGCTCGTATTGGCCAAATCACATATTATCTAATTCACAATAATTTTCCACAAGGTCTTCTCTGCATCTGCTTTATATTACTTCCATTATACTAATTAGCTATTAATTAGCCTTTACTCAAAATACATAAAATTGATATTGTCTCTTGCAAGGACTGTACTTGACAGACATTCACACTTGCTTAACTTTAGGAGCTTAATACAAGTACAGAAACCTCAGTGGGTGGAAGGAGATGCTTATAATTTAATTAAGAATTAAAAAGAGAAGTGAATTCTACGGAGGAAAAAAAAATACTAATGAACGACTATAGGAAGTGATGGAGCAAATCAATTCCTTCCTCCTACACAAATACCTGCTAATGCTGGTACAGCAATCTGTACAATGTCAGCTGTCAATCACATCTCTCTTAGTTTACAAAACTCTTGTCAAGTAAGTGGCAATTTGCCATTGCTCCTGCAAGCAGCATTCACTTAGGTGCAACTATCAGTTGAGATCCATCTGGGCAATTTTCCAGTAGGTAACATAAGTTTTCCTTTCTACCCTGAAGCTTTATAATGAAGAATTGGCTTCTAATGGTGTCACAAACAAAAAGTAAGTGAAACCAAGGAAGAAGAAAAATACATGGAAGAATATTTCCCTGCAGGTTTTTTTGTAGCTGTAGAAAATTAAATTTATTTTCCAGCCTTTGTGCAGGATCAACTGCACCATTCAGCCTGATAGATGTTTGCTTCAAAAGGTCACAGAATTGCTACCTTGAGGATTCTTAAGAGAAGGCTAGGCAAACTAGTCCATTATTTTATTGCCCTTATTTCCCCTTTACATCTAAATACTCCCTCTCTCTTCCCCCTTAGATAAGGTCTGACAGGAGATAAGTCTATTTTTTCTGAGTTTAATAAAATACGGTTCCTTTGTGTCCACTGATTTTTATTGTTAGTTGTGGTTTAGTGCTTCAAAGTTCTTCCAAAATTTTTGTTTTGGAAGACAAGCTTCTAAGCTGTTTGATAAAATAAAAGTGATTAATTTTTTCTTGTTCATTGAATGGCCTTAAAAATATTGTATCCTTGTCCTGATTACTGTTTTTTTCCACTTTCAAGACAAGTCCCTCATTCATCTCTCAGAGTGATAAATCAAGCATGATCACAATAATTCATTCCCTCCAGGGCAACAGTGACGTTGAGACTACTTTGGCAGTTAAGATCTTACTGACTAGATTCTTACTAACTTACTTCTGGATCAGTACCATGCTCAGTTTCAAAGAATGGTGGCTGTTGGACCAAACTCCATTTCTGCAGAAACCAACAGCCAACCCAGCAGCTGGTGCCATCTATTCCTGGTGTTGGTACAGGCCTCCCTGGCCAACACCCGGCAGGTCTCCAACAGCCTCCTGCTGTGCCCATTGTTCCGGCAGAACTTCTATCTCAGTGGCTTCTCTTCTGAAGCACTTCTATCAGCAGATTTTTCTAAAGCAAAGATCTCTGCACCATCACAGGGGGAAAACTGTAACCACATTCAATACTAATCCGGTCCAGGAGAAAGACACAACTGTGCATGCTTCATGTTTGTAAGCAGAAAAGTAGAGAGAGCACTTTTTCAGCACAGTGCACATTCTTCATATTGTTCAGCTCTAAATTCATTTGTGGAACTCTCATGAGTGCTCCTCCTACCCCATTTCCACCTTCAGATTATGGGTGAGTGCAGCATTCCTTGAAGGACAAAAGTCAAGCAAGCCCAAGCAAGTGCTCTTCTTCACACCCTGCTAGCCTTTGGCTCCTTGCAGCAAAACACTATAAACCTTGAACTACAGACTTTTCTAGCAACTGTCTTCATTTCACTTCCTATAAATCAGGAATGGTTTCTTTCTTTTTTAGCCAAGTCTACTTTATCTGCTCACAATAAAAACAGGAGCAAGACCATACACGTGTTCTTTGAAATAGTTACAAATGACAAAACATAAAAATTACAAGTTTTAAGATTTTGCATTAAGAAGTACATAGGAAAGTTCCATCAGAAACGTTCAGCAGAATATGCATGTTATATCATATCTTCTTGGCTGCTCCAAACCAACCTCAATCTATGTGTGATCTGTCATCCACAAAAATGATAAAAAAATTTCAAGAATGCTCATGGTCCAACTTCATCATTGTGGTTATTATTATTATAATGTGTATTGTCACCAATGTAAGAGATGGCAGACCCACTGACTTCCCCAGAAAAAGCGTCAGAATTAAAATATATTAACTGTGGAAGATCTGAATACAAATATTTACTTCCAAAATTATATGATGCAGTTGTAAACAGAATAGGTCCTTTTGCAGCAGGTCTGCTTTTCAAAGGAGAACAAAGGACTTACAGGACAATACACACTGAAAACTACATTACCCTCATTAATGCTGGATGATCTTTGCAGGCAGTAATATTGCTGTAAATCTTTACTTTTCCTGAGATTGTATCATATGTTCCATTGGAGGAAAAATAAAATCTTGCTTGTGTATCCTCTTTTCTGTTCACGTCAACACTCAGATTATAAAGCAATACTACAAAATAAAACCAGGGAAAATAAAGGTTGTAAAGTCTTTAAGTGTTACAATTTTAATGAATTTATAGTAGAAATTACAATTTCTGACTCAATTCCATAAGTATGTTCTGTAACATCCATTTTAAAATGCTCTGCTTAAAAATGCCCTGACATAAATCCATACCAAATAAAAACTTCTAGTACCCTGAAAATTGATTGCTTCATGGCTGTTCCCTGATACATGCCATCATATCAGAGATAGTTTATCAGGTTGTATTTATAGTTTTCTACCAAAATCTGTTTATAGAAAACCCACTTCAGTTAGTTACAGGGCTGACAGTAAATTACAACAGTTAAGTCAACACACACTGACAAATATTGTTTAACTTCACAGTTTTTTCTATTTAAGTTAGCATGAATTGCTATGATAAGAAGTTGCAAGCAAATTTCAGAGCATTACAAATCTATTATATCTAAATTTTTGCCAAGAGTTAGGTTATCTACAGTTTCTACTAGTTCTTTTTTAAGTTAAAAAGTCTTATGTAAAAGTCCAGCAAGGGTGACCCAGTCTGACTGCTCATCTTTCAAAAGGAATATGAGTTTCAAAAGGTCTGATAAAGATCAAAGGACAAATAACTTTACAGTTCATCCCTGCATATGTTCTCTGTAACACGCTCCCAAAGGTGTTCTCACACAGAAGAGTTAAGCAATTTAATTTTATACACTGTGTACTTGCAGGGCTGTTTGCAGTATACAAATAGCACATGACAAGTAGGTTAAAAGCACTCAGGCAATGTCAAATTTAGACAGTAAATTATTTTAAATTAATTCACCAGGAATATTCTCTCTTATAGATACTGCTTCTAGCAATACCAGTTTTTGCCAAAAGCAAAATATGCATTATATAAAATATAATACAAGATTTCTTTTTCAGTAATCTTGCTAGGACTCCCTCTCTTTCACATAATGTCCCACAATGGTATGAAGGAATGTCTTCTCTCTATTGCTAAGTGGAAGACAGCATCCTACAGTAGTCCCACCCAGTTTGGCCCACGCCTGGGAGGACTGCTGTTAGAGGACGCCTAAATATCACCCTTTTAATGCTGCTGTCTCTCTAAGGCAGCATAAGTTATTCTAAACTGAAGTGTAATGGCTTGATGTTATAGGGTAATCACAACATAAAAAAAGGTATCCAAGTTTTCAGCTTTTCATTTTATACTAAGCTTAGATTAATGGTCTATTAAATACCAGTAGCATTATTCTGTAAATAGGTGCATTTAAAATCAATACATATACTGGCTTTTTCTTCCAGTAGCTTACCAATGTAACCAGGAACCTCTCGTCCTCTATAGGTAAAGCATATCTTCAAATTCATACAGGTGGCAGGCTGCTCATTTTCCATGCAGTCTAAATTAGTTCGGTTTATTGAATTAGAATGTTTTAAAGAAGCTTCAACAATTATCACTGGTTTTGTTCTAACAATAGAAAAGAGTAAGTGTTCACAAACATTGTTCAGAAATAGCTGCAAAAACTAACCATCTCTGACAATCTATTTTTATATTTTAGAATGATAATTTTTAAGTTATCTGCATTTTTCAGATAGTTTCAAATTTTTCTATGTATGTTATTTGTTGCCTCAATAAGTTCCAGAATGATATTTTCATTTTTTTCAAGGTGTTTATTTAAATGTTTCATTTGTAGAGCCTTCTAGAGCCTAATGACTGAAGTTCAAGACATCAAGAATATAATGAGGTTAAATTACACTACTGAGTTTTATTAAATTGCACTTAAAAAATGGAGTTAAATTATATGGTCTTCAAAAGCACTAGAACAGAGCAATCTCACCTCAACACCACAGCAGAATCAGAGAAAAATGCACCAACTGCTACATCTGCACAAAAAAAAAAAAAAAGAAAGTATCAATAAGCATAATTTGTCAAAAGGAATTACTTCTCAGGTACAAGCATGTTATCGCATATTCACCTTTTGGTCAGCATTAAAATACCATTTGCCCTTTATTTATTAAAAGGGGTATGCTAATACTCAAAGATGGTTCCTCAAATACTTGTCCACTGTCCATTAATGCTGCATGCTAATTTCCCGGACTTGCAGATATTGATAATGGGATGATTTGATTTCTTAATCAAAGAAAAGCGGTTTAAGTGGTTGATACTGAAGGACAATTCAGCTAAACAGGAGATACGTGCCTTCTTATCCACCCAGATATTCAATATTGCTATCCATGCACATTGTTTTATATATATATATATATATATAAAACAGAATTGCTTATGTCTATTTATGTATGAAATTATACATAGGGAGAGACAGAAAAAAGTATTTACTTTACTCCAGACTGACACCTATTCATGCAAGAAGGAAATAAATATAGACAGCATATATATACCTCTCAAATGAGGTAGCAAAAGTGAATTGTCAGATGACTGCAAGGGCCTGAGGATGTGACTTCCAGATTAGTAACCAACAGTTGACCTGACAGCAGACTACTTGTAACCTACCTTTTAGCCCAGCATTACAAATTAACCTAGATAACATTTCTGTGGACAGAGCTGAACATAGGATATGCAGTTCACGGTAACTTTGTGCTTTTACACCCCCAAGAGCAGGACAGACATACCTGCCCTGACATCACACTTGTCTGCAAAATGTCAAAATGTTTTGATGATATGTATAAAGCAATTAATATCTACTTGGAAAAAGCTAAGTTACTTTACACCAAATTGTCATGGCCACAAGAACTCCACAATGGTCTTAATTCACTGCCATGAGCCCTATGTGAGGTTAAAGTATTGTTCACCCCGAGAGTCAAGAACCCCATGACTCTTGTCAAAATCCAGGCTCTGGGAAGGCCAGGAATATATTTAGGTTAGCACACTAGTCTGGACAACAACATGCTTCCAGTGCCCAAACCAGCTCACTGTGACATTATCAGATGAGATGGCTACTTTAAAAATATAAATCACATTTCTCTTCCTCTTGTGCACTATGATCATACTATTACATTGTTATCAGGCCTTAAATAATAGTTAGATGACCGTGAAAACTGACTGCTTGGCCTCAGCTTTACCTCTTCTTTTTTCTTCCCAAAATATGAGATGTGACATGTCATCTCAATAACAGATTCTGCTTTTGTTAAAAGTATCAAGTAGCACAGTAGGGTTGTTCCCTATGAATTTATATTATTTTAAAAACAAAAAATAAACAAAATTGTTTAATTTACCTTGATAACCATTGTTATCTACATCAATGCCACTTGATATGGATTGTCCAAACATGCTTAAAGAATTACTGACTTCTCGTCCTTGTATTCTCTGAGGAGAAAAACGTAAAAGAGAAAATTATTCTTGGAAAGCTAATCTCTGAGTTACAATTTCCAGCGACAAATGTTAGCACAACAATCCTGCTGCTGAATGCAGTTATGGACTTAGTTGTGAAAGTATAACTCTGAAAGTAATATTCCTCAATTACTGAAAATGTTAAATCCCATAAACCTTGTCTAAAGCCCCCCAAAACAATTTTTTCCCACTCTTACAGGTTATGTTATGACTGGAAATCACAGACCGTGTGAAAATTTTCTGAAGTCTTTTAAAGTACTTCAGATGGTCAGTGTTAAATGAAGGGAAAACCCTCTAAGATTTAAATTCAGGGCTTTTCTGGATTGGGTATTTTGCATTGAAGAAGCACACCTGTGAAAATGATGGCATTATTCCATCTTCCCTGCCATTGTATATATAAACAGCCCCTTTTAGATTATCTTCTTGTGGAGCCCCAATTGCCACATCTGTGGAAAAACAATTTAGCAATGATCAGTTGACTAGGAAATACGAACAAGGAACAGTTAAAGAAATGCAAATCATGATGCATGCAGTGCCAGACCCGATTCACTTGCCTGAATTCAAAGGCAGTGTTGAACACAGATATAAGCAAACATAGATATAAAACAACACAGACCAGCTCAGTAATCTGATTCTACCTTAATTACTGTGTATGAAAAGCAACAATCAAATACAGACATTCTGTTAAAGTCTATTTCTAGCAATACTAATTTTGACCTTTAAGAGGTTAAAAGGTTACCATGAAAATAGCCAAAATTATCATGATCTTTACAAAAAGAAAAAAAAAGGCCTTGTATTCATGGAACAGTGATGGTTTTCCTGCTCTTCCCACATGGGTTAAGTCACTGAAACACAGTACTCCTATTACAGTGCCCAAAATGAACCATTTATTTTTCTAAGAAATGTCTGTAACAGTCAATAATGAGCTTGAAAAGGCATTTAACAAGGAAATGAAGATAGCTGGTTGGTACAATGGGATATGTTTTACGCCCGATCACTTAACCCCAGAGGGGTGCGGCAACTCATAACAAACTGAAGGAACATACCTACTCACCAATCCATCCTCAATAGACCTTACCAAAAACCCCCATAGTTCAAACAGCCAGAGGAGGGAGGGAGGGGGAGGTTATTACACTGTCTTGAAAGTCGCTATTAATAACTGTGAACTTGCATTTACCAATAAGCAAAACCTGAACTACCTGCAAATCAGTAATACTTTATGCTGCACCAAACCAAAATAACAAGAAACACAAAGCTTCTGACTGTTTGGTTTTACTGAACAATTCTCTGATTGAATCCACATTGACTGAATCCATACTGTGGTAACTAAACCACACAAAACATATTATGTCTCTCTACTGGTGAGAAGAAAATGGGACAGTCAAGTTTAATATGCCTATTAAAATTACACACACGTTCTTGAGGTCAGATTCTACACGAACACACACACCATTATCTTTACAGGGCTGATATTGATGGTTTAGATCATTGAAGAAGTTGGCTCTGCTCTGCTTTTTAATTACTACAGAAAAATACTTTGTATTACCCAATTTCTCTTTATATTTTGCTTCCAGCCTTTTTCTTATAATTTTTTTTTCCTACTGCCACTCTCCACTTTTTATTTCAATATTTCCCAACTTGAAGATTATTTTCAATATCCCCATGTATTTAATACTTCTTACTAGTGACACAGAAGCAGATTTTGACTCAATTTTTATTTATGAATGTTACAAAATTGCAAAGTTGTTCCCCAACCTTTGTCTCAGATATCTAAAACAGGATTAGTGATTCCGTTTGAGATCCAGCACCAAGTTACAGACTATGTTATCACTTCATGCTCATGCTCTTTATTAGACAGAACCTAGTCCCTTGGTATTACACATCAGTGACTGTGAAGCAGTGGTATTTCAAGCCAGAAAAGTCCCAAACCAAAAGAATTCTCAGACTTCCATAATCCTCCTGTTTACCATGACGTTCCACTGATCAAAGAGAATTAAACCCAACAGGTTTTCTTTGTATTCTCACCTTCAAAGCCATCATTATCTATGTCTCCTAGATTGGCTATGGACTCTCCAAACCTCGCTGCGTACGAGTCACTCCCACTGAGCTCTATGTTCAGTTCTACCATCTTTGCTCCCTGAAGGAAAACAGAGTCAATGGCACATTAACAGAGCATCTCCCAGGTGACCTGGAACTTTATTCAAAATGTTAAAGCTGCCTTGGATAGCAGATATATAATCCCACCAAATTCCTTGGTGTAGAAGCAAGCATTTTCAAACATATTTTATGGTATTTAGTGTAAGAATAATAAAGTGATTACACTTCCACTTCTGAACCTCAGAAAAAATAAGCTAATTTTGATGCATGACCTGTCCAGTCACTTTATTTGCAAAGCTGAGGAGTACCAGTCTCTTTCCTGACAGGTACCAGTAACAGCAGGCAAATGTTTCTGAAGGGCTTAATAAGTTGTTCTTCACATGGCAGTTCAGTGGGAAGCACAGGAGTGGAGGAGAGCTTGGAAAGGCGCTGCAGCGACAGGCTGCCACCACCTACAGCTCCTAGGAAACTAACCCAGTCTGTCTTCAGTTCCAACACTGCTGTGAGTAACTGTGCTACAGCTGACACCACAGCCTTTGGGGGTGTGTTATGCACTCCTCCTGGGGTAGTCATCACAGCTCCACTGTTGCTTTTCCCATATCCTGAAATATTGGATACGAAGAGAGGAAAACTCTTCCTCTTAGCCTGTTAAACCAGAATGGCTATGTTGCCACGTGTTTTTAAGAGAAAATACTTACAGAACCTGAATTAATATAGACATAAACTCTTCCCTCTTCTCTGATGGTACTTTGCATTGGAGCACCAACTAGTAAGTCTGAGAAGCCATCTGAATTCAGGTCCACAGCACAAACTGCAGCTCCAAAGTAAGAACCAAGCTGTGTGCAGACAAGAAATCATTATTACTTTTGAATTTTGATGAAGACATGCTAGAAGTTACAAGGTGCAGAAAAGTAATATGAAATATTTACCTTTTTACCCCTTAGTTCAAATAGAATATTTAGTTGCTTCTCAATGCTAAAAATATATGCCTAAAATGAAAAAAAAAAAAGTGGCATTCAGAAAACTGTAATCTGAAATAATTCTCAGTGTTTTCTCTACAGCATGTGCTAGAGAATCAGCAAAACAATGCACAATATCACAAAGTACAGCTATCACCTATTTCCACCCGCACAGCTTTCTTTAACACCATAGTTCACATCAATGTTATCTAGACTATTTACCCTAATTCTTTCTTCAACTTCTCCCCCCATGAGAAGTCATATCTGATACCTGTCTTTAATATATTAATCTAAATTGGAAGATCACAGGTATTTTTGTTTGGTTATAGTCTTCAAACCAATATTATAGACAATCACTTACTTTACCAATCTGCTCCTGTTGGGGAGCCCCTCCAACTACTTCTGTACTGGATGGTGTCAGAAAATGTCCAGCTCCAACAGAATATCCTGCAAATTAGAAATGCACTATTCAATACTGGAAATACTATATAACAAAGAAAGAATGGGAGCATGCTGTATAAAAGCTGTCAACACCATAAATTTTCGTAAGTCTGACATTCAGACCTCATGCAAATGAGCAATGAAAACAGAATAGGAAGTTTTTGAAGTACAAGTAAGAAAGGTCAATACAAAGTTCCATCAAGCAGAAAAAAGTGTCAGAAACACTCATTTCTTCCCAAGAACTGAATTATCTGCCATACTTCAAAAGACAATAAAATAAATTGCAAACACCTTCTATTAATGCATATTCTGCAATTGTTCAGGAGTCCATATTATTAATACAAATAAAAATGATCAAAAGTACACACACTACAATGCGGAAATACTTGATTCAATTGTTACTATTTGACTACTGTAGTTGGATTGAAGAAAAATTAAATGTAGTGCTACTTCTACGTGCACATACACACACAGAGCACCATGGATACAACACATGAAAATGTCAAATTGCAAAAGCCTGATTATGTAATAAGAAAACATTACAGCAGCTTTTGTAAATAAATCTACATTACAAAGCATTTCTGTGTGTGGAGACAGATCTTAAACAGGACCATATTTTTGGTGCAGACATCCAGACACAGAATCGCAAAGCAAAGGCTAACACCTTAACCTGTAGCTGCACAAGTCATCCTTATTCTTTCCAGAATACATTACAGCTCAGCTGAAACAGGGAAGACAGATAACATATTCTGCTACTCTTGCATGTACTGAATGACTGCCGATGTTCACAGCATGCAGAGAAAATGGAAAAATCATCTTGGGTAGATGAGAACAAGCCCTGAATCTTTCATCTGTGAAGGTAACTGCCTAGAATGCAAGTTCTCATTAAGCCACCTTTTTCTTTTCATATTTTAAGCTAAAAGAGACGAACAGGGCAATTTATCACTTGAAGGTCAACACCTAGTTTTTATTTACTCAACAAAAAATTAAGGATAAACCTTAATTTACCTCCTCTGACATTTATTTTCTGGTTATTTTGTTTTTGCTAAAGTTTAAACATTACTAATTCTGAAGAACTTAAAAAAAAAGCCAAACATACACAAAAGTTACAGTAAACAGATAGTCCTCATTTTTCTTTAATGGTACTAAAATGTTTGGCAGGGGGAGGGGAAATCACATAACTGACACTTTAAATTTAAAGGCATAGAGAAATGAAATTTTATTTCCAACTCCATAGTTTTCTTCTCTTTACCATTACTACAGTTTCAGTTTTCTGAAATGTTATTTGTCCTTCTCAGATTTCTAAAAGGAACTGTCTTTTACTTTATGATTTCTTTAAGGCAGTTTGTTAAGTACCTAAGGTTACTCTTTCATCAGGGCCAGTTGATGTGAAAGACTGAATAACTTTGAAAATTCCTTTTATAAAAGTCAGTTACTACTCTCCAAGAGTAGAAACTGAAGTAGTCAAGAAAATATTACCTAGAGTTAAGTATTACCAATGTCTTTCTAAGTTCCTTCTTTCTTTAGTTGTCTGGTACATGAACAGCTTTGTTTCTTCCAACACATGGAAAATGCTACAATACGTTTGCACTTCCTGTAGTCTCTAGTTTCTTAATTATTACTCTTTAACAGTTTAATGAAAAACATAAATAGAGATGCCAACTTCTTTGTCCCTACCAGAAGAACAATAGAGTAAATAGATAATTGTATCTAACCACGTGCTTGAATTACACTCTGATCACACTCTTCCACCACTTGGTAGGGATAATTTTATTCATTACTTAAGGGAGAAAAACTCAGACTTCTAAAAAAAATAATTTGGTAACAGAATTAATCCTGAACAGGTTTTTATCTTCAACAATCACAAAGATGGGACAGAAGCTGAGAGGGGGGACGAAAGGTACCTTTAAATTCTTTCAACCACACTATGGATTATTATGAAAGAAGGAAGCAGAGGTTAAAGTAGCATGAACATGCAAAATTCAAGGTATATCACAGCTGCTACCGTAAAGACACACAGATGAGTTAATGGTGCCCTTCTTCATTTTCCTGTATAAGGGCAAGCTTAGAAGACATATGGCTGTGCTGAACCAACACCTCCAGATCACTAGAGTAGTATTTGTGAAAGCAACTCCAGCTGATTTCAGGTCCTGGATGGCCAAGGAAACTAAGAGAGACCACATATGTGTGGAAAGGCCTTCCCTACACTCTCTCCAACATAGTCTTTATGCAGGTTTTCACCCATTTGCCTGTATCTGGCTTCTGGCTGTCAACGATTTGACTCATTCATTACAGAAATCTCATTCTTATACTTGTAGAAGCAGAAATCTGGAATGAACGTTTTTTCTCCTGACAGCTGCAGTACTTTTTCCGCTGATTATTACTGGAAAGCTGGAGCATTCTCTGAAGCTTTTCTTTTGTCCTGCGGAAGTTTAGAAGTGCTACTGATTGACCCTAAGGATCTGCGTGCCTGATCCCCTTTTACCACCCAGCTTCACTTTTTCTTGACTTTCCTGCAGAGTCACTGCGGCCTTTGCAGGCTCAGAATTGAATTCTGAAGTGTTAGTTAGTTCACTATATTTCACAATAGCTATTTCATAACATATGCCAACTTCCTATTGCCAGAGGAGTGGAATCAGAAACAGGAAATGTTTATCCATGTGAACCGGAACTCTGAATGGGAAAATGCAAAAACCAATGGTCACAAGCAAAAATATTCTTGCTCAGGAGTTCGGGAAGGACAGATGAGCTTTTCTTAGTGTTTGTGAGATGACAGAAGCTGCTGATGTTTTTTGGAATGAATCTTTCCAAACCGTAGCACTAAATTCAGCTTGTTACTTGGATATAGGTACACAACTAGAACTTCACGGCCTTGGCTGCAGACATTCATAATGAGGTTTGCCTTCCCACACATCCAGACCAAGATACGTTTGGAATAAAAAAGAAAAAAAAAAAACCATTGGAGGAAACTTTGTCTCTAAAGGTCATAGCATACTTCCCCTTATTGACAATGCAATTAAGACTTGCTTGCAGCTTACACTGTAACAATCTTTTCATATTTCTGTTATATGTAAAATCATTGTCTTTTTCTATGAAAGCTCTTGGCAGCATTTCAGACTTAAGAGTGAAGACCATTTCTCTAGAATCTCTATCTTCTAAATCAAGAAATGACTAAAAGTCAGTGGAGAGATGATAAGAATAGAAATCCCATGTTGGAGAAGTTTCCTCACAAAAAGAATAGAGAGGAAGCCTTATAATTAAATAATATTTAATAAAATCAGAACACATCTTTAAAACCATTGCTTCTGGGATTAACAGTGAAAACACTGAAAAACACTGTGCACTCATCCGAAGACCAGCTATTTAGCTTATATTTTAGTAAAGTATTAAATATTTTAAGTACCTAGATAACTGCCGAATTTCACTTGGTTATTTGAATCTGTGTAAGCATGGATTGTATTCGCAGTTGTATTGTATACAAAAACAGAACCAGTCCAATAAAATGATCCAGGGGCTCCCATTATAATTAAGTCCTAAAAGAAAAGTAAAACAAAGCCATGTTATTCACACTGGAATATTCACAAAAATAAGCAAAACGAGTAAAATGCTTTTCTTTAGATGTCCTGCGAATTCCATGAAATGCTACTGGAGATGCATCTGGCTCAGCACTGTGGTTTGCCACTAGATTACAGATAATATTTTCCAGACTTTGTAAAAATACAGTTATTAAAAGCTTTGAACCATAAGAACAAAATAGAGCAACAAACAGGATAGTCTCTTCTCAAAAGAGTTTTTTTAAAATTACAATCTTAGGGTGGAATGGAGATTAAATAATATAGAATATTACCCTGTAAAGCAAGAAGGTAAGCATTAATAATGTTACATCAAACAGATTAAAGAAAATAATAAAATTTCATCCTCGCTATATCCATGCCCTTTTTCCAGATGAAAAATAACTTTGGATTTAGTAAGGTGTAAAAGTATTCTTGGGAATAAAAATTAAAATCTTACTTGGGAATTATCAAGCAAGTCAAAGCAAGATTGAATTAAAAAGAAATTAGAAAAGTGATTTTTCCCTCCGACAATAAAATAAAGCATTGATATTTGCATTTACATATACCCTTTTATATACTATACATAAAAGTATATAAACAGAGAGACATTTGTTATCTTTAATACACACCTCAATGTAAAAACTAGACATTCCAGCCTGACATGACCCATGGTTTTCTCCAAACTTTCGTGCATGATCTGGGAATAGGCAAGAAATATTAAAAAGGATGAGAAACATGTAGTTCCAGAGTTTTGTTACCAGGCCTTCGACAGAAGTTGAGAGAACTTAGGGAAAAAATACCCCACAATCCCCCCACCCCCCAAAGAGTTGCTTTTCGGTTCTGTAATAAAACTAAAACCACTGGTTTCCACTACATGGCCTTTGGGTGCAATACAGTATTGTAACAAACTCAAAACACTATGTATCACTTGATCATACCCGCCTTTGTTGTGACTTTAAAGGTTATACTTTCCTTTCAAAATTGTTCCATGAACAAAACAACCAAATAGTTTCAGCACCACATCTGGATACTCTTCCACTTTGTAATTCTGGAGTACTCTGACTGACAGGATTATGTATCTTGATAGAACTTGCCCTGTGCTCCACTGGTGCCATGAAGGGTTTGTTTTATGGCAGTCTTTGACATACTGCTTTCATCCTCAGCAATCCAACACTCTGTCCCAGCTCTGGCTTCCTGCAATTCTTTGCTGACTGCCTGTCATCAGGGTTCCCTTCATTCCATACATGGATTTGTACACCTAAAGTCTCCAAAGATAAAAGCACGATTTCACCATCCCTTGTAACAGTCTCCAAAGCCAGCAGTGGGACATTTGATGGCATCTCTCTCTGCATAGGAAGGTCAGATTGTCAGCTGATCCTTGCATTGGCAAGGCACAGGGGCATGAGATCATTCTCCTGAGTGGGTGGTAGATAAGAATGGAAAAGCATGGATGGAATAATTTGATAGCTTCAGGTCTTGAGTCTTATTCTGCTCCAGAAGTTCTCAGAGGAAAGACCCCTGAAGGTCTCATGCCACAGCAGCAGCCTTGGCAGAAGGCAAGTAAGGGACAAGGACACGTGCTGTGACAGGCACCACAGCACCTTTGTATCAAAGGCTAAGGAACAGACGGCAACAATCACTTGCAGGTATTTCTGCTGCTCTGCTGTGTGACTCTCCTGAGCAGAGCAAGCAAATGACAAGAGTAAAGGAAAGGAGGATGTCCTCTACTGGTCTGTTTTTGAGAAGCACACATTCTTCAGCAATGCAGTCCAGGGAAAAGCTATTCTGATGCACTGTTACAATTATTTTTTTGCCTTTTGAAAGCAGTTTTTCTTTAAACTGATAAACATCTTTACATCACAAACTGGGCTCATATAATCAGCACTCAGCCCCCCAACCTTTGGCTGCAGAACACCTGCTCAGAGCAACACAGGCTTTTCACAAACTGCACCACCCAATTGTGTATCTCACCCTTCCCTACAAAAGGACTCAAGCATTCTGCTTACCTATATAGCATGGGCATATTCTCCTGCTCAGTTCAGTTCGAAAATCAGAAGGGATGGCAAAACAAATACCATGTGGCAGTTTGTGTTCATTTTTGATGTAAAATACATTTTTCCATCTATGTCCACAAGCCTATGGATATAAAACAGACACAGCATTTGACACGGAAGCATATGAAAGGTGATTGCAGTCTGACAAAGACATGCAGATCCAGTGGTTAATACATACAACGATAGAGCCGCTTTCCTTTGGTTGCCTCGACAAGCTGACACCCAGCCACTGATTGTCACGCTCTTCCAAACAAGTCTTCCCACAGCGCTCTCCACTGGGGTTGCCTAGGAGACAAGGACCAATGCTCTGAACAGAGGGACGAAGTGAAGAACAATGTGGTGGGTAACGGGAGCACCCAAGAACTCTGGGGGGACAATGCAGTCATTCGGGTTTGGCGGATCTGACCGCTGTCTCTGTCTTACACAGGTCATGTAGACTTTCTACTTTCTTCTTGAGCAAAGGCATGATTGTGGGTAGCCAAAGGGAGCACACTGGCTCTGAATGTGATAGGTTGGCAGTGAGGATTGGCTTCTCCACCATTACTAAGACAGAAAGGGACATTACACTCAGTTTTGGTGAAAGGCTGTCTCTGTTAAGTGTTCTTCAGTCTAAAAGTCCATAAGGAACACAAGTAATACCTGTGAGTACTACCTAAACTCTAGTCTAAAGCAAACATCTCTCCAACTATGTATCTATTGATAGCAGACCTTAAAACAACCTCTATTGCAAACAGCTATCAAATAAAGGTTGTATACCTGCAACCTCTACTGGGCGGGTCAGATCATTACCTATGCATGTCCTGCATGCTCCTTTCACTGTTGCAATTATTCAGCAGCAGCTCTTAGTGCTTGTTCTTAAGAAGAGTTATTTTTTAAAACCTTGAGAGAACACATTCAAATTTCTTCTAACTCTGCCCCACACCCTAAAAGGCTACAGTATTGCTAAGTCAGCAAATATTCGCTTTCTTCTGGAAAGTAGTAATGGTCCCCAGGGTAAGGAGAAGCTACACATTTATTCTATTATATAAAGCAAGATTTTAATTTTTAAGATGTTTGTACAAAGAAGCATTAATCAAATTATTGAATCAGTACTTCCCATGCATCAGCATGTCATTTTATGAAAAAAAAATTCTTATAAAATAAGGAAACACATTATGACATTCGAACAAACACTTTTGCATAATTTTTAAGACTTTCTCAGATTGAATAGTTACAGATGAACCCAAAATATTTGAGGTTTAAGGGCTAGTTTAGTTACCCCGGAGAGGATGCCAGTACAGACCACAGAGTACTAATGCTGATGGGACGTTGTTTGCATAGAAAAAATAAATCACACCCCACACCTCACTCCTTGCCCCACCAAAAGGCCTTCAACAATTAACCCACCAAATAAAACACCAGTGCTGGTGGTGCAGACCAGCAGAATAAATGCCAGACAGCAGAACTGGCATTTATTACTGTCCAATGCATTACAGAGTTTAAATGAATACACAGATTATCCTATTGGCTAATGTCAGATACAAACTTCCATGTACTAAATATATACCTCTTTTCAGAAGAAAGTTTAGAATTTAGTTTTGGAATTGAATTTTGGAGTTACGTCATGGAAAACTTCTCACTTCCTAAGGGAGACATTTCCATAGTTTGCATGAATCATAGAGCACGTTAACCTGATTGAAATCTCCTCAGAAAAGAAAACTCCACTACACTCCCACATGTAAGAATTAGTCCTCCTTTAAACTGCAAAAGGCACTTCTGGTAACTCCTTTCCAGCAATGCATTCCATCCTCTTATAACAATGACTTACCTGGGACTTGCTTTTATGTGGATTTGCAGGAAATGGAAGAAGTAGAGAAGACCAGGGCAATAAATTTAGATCCCAAGCGATTGAGACTTTTTATCAGTAAATCAAATAAAACCAGAAAATGATGATGTGAGACATGAGTAAGTTCAGCCAGTCATAGTGCTTCATTCCCGTGCCGGTTTCAGAGGTTTGTAACAAGAAAAAGCACCACCATTCCTTGACACTCACTGGATTGCAATCCCCTTTTCCTTTGCTCCAGTATATGTTGATTCAGAATTATTTTGGCCCTCTGCTGACCTGCTGCCTTATGTTTCCTCTCTTTCTCTGACTGGCAAGTATTCAACCACCTTGAAAATTACAGACCTTTGTGGGAGAGAGAAGTGAGAACTTGACATCCCAGACACCCTGCTTAGGGTATGACATTATAAAAGCTTTATCAAATGAGAAAATGCTGTACTCTGCACAAGCAACAGAGCAGCACTGCATAAGCTCAAGAGGACATGACAGCTTGGTTGCCTCAGGGAAAAGGAGCACGTGCTGTCATAAAGTCACTGAGAAATAAGTAATTACCCATGCTTGTGTACATTACACAGCTGGAAGATACATGCCTGCTATAATCCCCACTGAACACATCCACAGAAACAATGCAACTGCATATAAATAAGGCCACAACTTATAAAGCCACTTCTGGTTTTGGCCTCAAGGATTATAATACAGAGGTTTGCAATGACGTCTGAGAAACCAGTTTTATATAACTTGCTCCAGTGTTTTCCATGCCCAACAGCCTCTCACGATCCATTTTATCCCCCAATAACTCCTCTGGTCCTCCTGCTAACTGATGAAAACTATGAAGCCCACTGCAAAGGCAGTGAGCCTTCTGATATCCTGCTCCAGATGTCAGGGCCTCAGAGTCTATTTTTACTCACCCAGGAAATATTTTCTCTTTTAACAGATCTGAGGTTTTATCCATCTTACACCCCTCAAATGACTTCTACCCAAAACATTTTTAAGTGACACCTGTTTCCATACTTCTGTACCAGACCTAGGTCCAGAAGATCCCATATTCCTTGGAATAGTACGGCTATTTGAAAGAGATCATTTGCAAGGTATGAGCAATGCAAGCGACATTATGCAATGCAAGCCAAACTACCAAAAACCAAACTAATCAAAATCAAAGTTGAACAAACACAGCTCTGCCTTTTGGGGGAAACCATTAACTGTTCACTTTGCCATTGTAATGATTCAGCTGGGGGAGCTAGAGGGCAATTTGTTCACAGGTTAATTGTAGCTGAGACTTAAAGGAAGGGAGCAAGACTGAAACTGCAGGCAGAGCTTTCTGGCCTTATGTTAAGCAGTACGCACTAAACTTCCTGCATTCATCTGTAGTTAAAACTAATTTTTTCTTTAGACTAGATGGCAAATTGCACAAATTGTTTCCTATATACTTTAGCCAGTCAATCACTGTTTCAAATCTGAGAGCCAGTGCTATTGAAGAATTTCTGTAACATTTTGCAAGTCCAAAATTCAATAGGCCAAAATGTCTAAAGAACTTTGTGTAAGTTTCTCTGCCATAATCCGTGACTACCCCAAACTGACGTGGGCAAAGATGTGAAATTCAAGACTAGAAGATGGACACTTAGTGCTTCAGCCTGAAGCACTGTATTTTGTGTTTGTGCCTGAAGTTTGATTACAAGCTTCTGCATCTAACATAAGCCATTATTTAAAAATACTCCAAATACAAATAAATCTGCAGTCTAGAACACTTGATACCATAAACAGAAGTACTAGAACTCGAAACGAGTCTGTGAAAACTTTTCTATTCATCAGTCAGAGAGTGATGTAAAAGTGCCAGTAAGGGGCTAGGAAGACAAAGACTTGCTAGTGTACCTCATGGCTCTTTTCAGTTCTTCAACCAGCCCATGGCCTGCAACACCTTGAACAACATTAAAATTCTCTAAAGTATGTCTGGATGAGTTACCCAGACACTATGATGACTGCAGCATAAGACTATCCCCAGCAGCTCTTTTGCTACTGAGGAAGCAGACAGGAACTTGTGACATATAAAAATACAACAGCAGTTTTGTGTGATCAGAGGCTTCCTAATTGTTCATGAATCCTTCATTAACTAGTTATACCAGTTTCAAGGCTACTTTAGCGAAAAGGCAACACAGAGTATTTTAACATATTTATGTCTCTAAGTAATTCACATCCATTTATTACAGAAGTCCAACATTGGGAAAGTCACTTCTATTGCCTGTTATCACCTCCACTTTTTTATGACTTATAATTAGAAACTTACCACCTTAAACATGTTTTACCAGAACAAAATGTGATTTCAATAATTTAAGAGCAAGATAGAAACACTTATTTTTCATTGTGCCTGTTCAGCAGTGTAATATAATGCTACACATTTTTCTAAGGAAACTCCCTATTCTGTGAGATCAGAAGCAAACTTGAACGAGTTAGATGAGACATAATTAAGTTCTACTCTGCAATTGCAAGTTCTTGTGTATTTCTATGACTTCAGATACTACCCCACTTCATTCACATCCTATGCACCACAGCTGCCTTTGGCTTCTTCATTGACCTCATTAACCTGTTTTACAATACAGCACTTCTTTTCACCATCTATGTAACTTCAGAAATACTACAGACGAACCTTAGTGATGCAAAGATGTCATCTAGCAGTAAAGAAAACCTACAGTTTGCAAAAATCTCATGTGGTATAACTATTTTTCTAAAAAGTACAGGACAGGACAGTAAACTACATTGGGTAACCTGCAGCCTCTAAACCTGGGAATAGAGGTCATGTTAACTTAAGCCTTTGGAACCACATAAACATTTTCATATACCTGTTGCATCATTTCACTTAGAATCCCCTAAGCTATTGAGGAAAAACCCATCATATTATTTCTTTGGAGCTTTTGTTTCTCCATTGGCTAAATGAGTAAATTGAGAGGCACTGCAGATGGATGTGGTTTTGAAAGAACCTGAAACTTTCAACCCTTCCTTTCCTTTCCTCACACAGTAAAGGACTATTTTTACCACCAATCCAAGAACAGGGGTTTACTGACTCTCAGCATATTCTATTTCACCACTTTAGTTGACCTCTTTGACTTTTTGCAAGCCTCCTCTCACAAACAAGCAGTTGGAAAAAAAAAAAAAAAGCTCTTATTTATGCATAACTTTTCAATAGATATAGTATTGGAATGAAATTACTCAAAAAAACCCCAAAAGCTACTTGGGCTGGTATAAATTTAATTGCCATTCTTTCTAGTAGCAACTGCTTGTCTTTTTTTTTATGCGACTACAAGGAAAACACCACTGAAGTATCTTAGGTTTTTGTAGCCCACCTACAAAATATAACTCTTACATCCATTTGTAGCAAAACAATTGGACAGAACCTGTCAGTTCTAAGTTTTATGCACAGGCATGTAGAGAAATAATTGTTTTACAATTTTTTTATCACAGAATGCTGAGCTCTGCCCTGACAGCCCAGCAGTTCACGGCGCACTATTGCTTTCAAATACTCTGATAGCAGGGCCTTTCCCGCGCTAATCCTTACTGGGCAGCGTGCTCATAACGGATGGGATACTCTTGGCTAGAGGGTGGCAGAGTAAAAGTTGAGGAAGATTCTCTGCACAGTGTATGAATAGAGTGAACAGCTCTATGCAAGCGGGACAGGAAGAGAGCCCAAAGCAATTCACACATGTTCACGGTAACCCATTGCAAAACCTTCTCCTTTTTAACAAGTATCAAACACTTGAAAGTTGGATAAGTGTAGCCAGTTACACCTCCCCAGTATGGAGACTGTGGGGATAGCGACGAGTTACGTTAAAGGCAGGACCCGTAAAAACTGATTCTGTAAAAAAAATAGCTTTGTTCCGCTGAAACGCAATTCTTTAATAAATCTGCACGCAGGGAGAACCCATCAGCAAGGCAACTGTGGTTTGGAGTTACTTTAGGGTGGCTTCTACGAAAGAAAGGCTTTGCCGAAGAAAACATGATTTAGGCACATACTTCCGCCCTCCCATCCCTAAGCTTACTGCATTCGCCCACTGCCCTGAAAGCTGCACTAGCTCTTCGCAGAGCAGTGCGGGAGTCAGACCGAAACCCTCATGGGGCTTTTGACCCAGAGGCTGAAAGGTGAGAAACGGCTGTGGGAACGGCAGCTGTCACACCTAACTTCCCCAAATCAAGCTTGGGTGCAAGGTTTCTCTTGATGCCGCCGCTGATCTCACCCCTCAGCGAGAGGCAGAAGCCAGCTTAAGCCAGAAGGGCCCAGCACAACCCGTAAGGCAGTGGAGTGGAGCGGAGCGGAGCGGAGCCGCGGTGTGCGCGGGGCGGCGGGCACCGACCCTCCGTCGCCAGCCACCGCCCCGCGCAGAGGTCTCCCCACCCACGCCCCACCGCCAACTCACCCAGCTGGAGCTGCTCGCACTCCCCGCTGGAGTTCCCCGCGATCCGGCACCGGAATATGGCTCCAGGGTTGACCACCGAGGCGTTGGCGGGCCAGCTGGCCCGGGGCGCGCCCGCCACCAGCCTGCGGGGCAGAGACGGCAGCGTGAGCGGAGCCGCGACCGCGCCAAGGCGCGACGGGCCCCCGCGGGGGCGGCCGGGCCAGGGACTCACCATCGCTCCTCGCCGTGGCGGTGCAGGAGAACCGAGTACCCGAAGAGGGTCCCGTTGCTCCCGCGGAAGAGCAGCGCGTGCTGCGTGTCCAGGTTGTAGGGCCGCGCCGTCGGCAGGCACTGCCACAGCAGGAGCAGCGGGGCGGCCCAGCCCGCAGCGCCCCGCGCCCTCCCGCAGCTCCGCATGGCTCCGGCCGGCCAGCTGCGCACCGACGCCGGCTTCCCGCCTCTCGCAGAGGGCAGCGCCGCGCCGCGCCCCGCCCTGCCCCGCCCTGGGTCGCCCTCCCCGCACCCGGGGCTGGGGGTGTCCCCGCCGAATGGGGGAGTCGCACGGCCCCACTACCGCCTCCTCCCGCGCGGCCGCAGCCCCTCTCCCTTCCCAGGCGGCGGCGATCGGGTTTCTCCCCGCCCCGTCCGCGCCCCCGGGGACGCTGCAGAAGGGACATGGCCCCTGGGACCCGTGTCCCCGAGCAGAGCACGGCTCCCTAGGTCGCGGCCGTCCCGACATCGGCGGGTCAGAGAGGGCCGCGTCCCCCTCGTTTCACCTCGACACACCTGCCTGGCGGGGCCGGCAAAGGGGGGAGATACTGCAAACTTGTCCTAAAATCTTTCGCCTAGCACCGGGCGGGCAGCTCCACCCAAGCGTTGGACCGTATTCTGGGAAAGGAAGTGTGGAGAAGATTGAGTTTTCCTTTTAGATTTAGGAAGAAATCCCAGTACCCCTGTGTTGAAAGCCTTCTCCACCGTCGCTGTGCTGAGGGGGTCTTCCTTGCTGTCCCCCGCTGGGGCGTATTTGGTTCCTGAAACCAGTGCCGCAGAAGCAGAGCACAGTGAGCCTGGCCTACTCATGTTGCGCAAGACTGCTCGCTGCTGATGTCTCCTTCCTTTCACGTGTGATGTAGTCTGAACAACCCGCCACATCTTCTTTTACATTTTAGAGTAACTTTTTCACATTCCTGTTCAGTTCTTCAGTTGCTGACAAAGTTAGCAGCCATGCCTTCAGACAGCAAAGGAACAAAGGAAAATGAGCATTGTGCAAGAGATCTGGTATTTAGCAGACCTTGAAAGGGCTCCCTTGATCTTAGCAAGGAGCTTTACTGTGCATGTTTTCAGCAATCAGCTGGCTCTTGATTATGCTCATACTGAGTTGTGTTCATCCTGAAATCAAGGCTGTTACTTCTATCTGCAAACCTTTCCTCACTGAAGTCCTTTGAATACCAGTGCTTCCCTGTTGCTATAATAATCCCTGTATATGGATAACCTATGTACAACAGTATTTTGAACCTGAGGAACAAGAACAGCAGAACTTCAAAATGAAAATTTTAGTTACAAAGATTACTTACTGTGTCTGGAATAAAATCCAGTATGATTTCAACTATCAAATATTATACACATTAGAAATAACATGAGATGGCAGACTGTCATCCCCTAATGGAAATTCAGAACATGGCATTTTAAGATTGTTGGGATAAAACCCTCCTTTCATTTCCATTCAGTTAGAGGAAATGTGGAAAGTTTGACACTTCTGCAAAATGCTGAGCAATTACCAGAGCAGGGCACTGAGGCAGTGCACAGTGAAACGTCATCCTGACCACATGCAGATGTGTAGTTTCTGGAATGAGACCAGCACAGTGGAAGATCTGACAGTCAGTCAGCAGTGTATCTTTTTTTAAGCCCTCATCTCTAGAGCCATCAGAGGGCTTCTCTGGATGACACTGATGTGGAGCAGTGACTGTTTCGTGTAAAGGAGTCAAACAGCTCCTCAGCTGCTATTCATCTTCCTTCCAATTACTGATATCAAAGGAGTTAAAACAATCAACAGCAGCTGTGAATCTGCATTTCTACTGCTCAAGAAGTTTGCCTCCTCATTTTCAAAGCAGCAAAACAAGCATGATTCAGAACTGAAATGCTAAATTGTGGTTTAGTTGGTGAAAAATTGTAACAGGGTTGCACCACCATGATGCAGGAACCATGTTGTGATGTTGAGATGCTGGCAGGGTTCCTAGCTGACAGGAGAAGGTAGATTGTAAAGTTGTGGGATTATTGGCACATAAATAGCTGCTTATCAGCTATGATATAGAATTGAGAACTGTACCTCACCTGTCAGGAGGAAATTGGTGTGTTGTCTCCTAGGCTCTGCTAGAGTGCATGTGATCATGATCCACCAGGCATCAATGAAATCAGTGGAATATAAATTACTGGAGAGTGAGAAATCCATATTTTGAAAAATATTTGCAGGTTTCAGTACCATTCAGGTGCAGGACCAGTCAGAGAGCAGAATAAATGCAACTGACAATATGGAGTAATGGAGAGAGAACTTGAGTTTTATTAGGGATTAAGAGAATTTGCAGAAAAGGTGGAACCAACACTGGAAGCCAGGTACCTGTATTTGCAAATCAAATATCGGTTATATATCAGTTTATATATCAGTCATCCTGAAATAAAATTCTCCCGAAAACATCTTGCTGCTGTGCAATCAGAACAGCACATCTGCCACAGTTCCCTGTGGGTTAATAACACTAGAAGGAAAATATCACAGTGACTTGCTCTTGTGCTTGAATTTGGTTCACCATCTAAGGCAATTTCAGAGGAGCCAGTGGGATGATTTGCTAATTATATTAGTCCACAATTTGGCAGCATTTTTTACAGCAGATGTATGCATTTCATCTGACTGTCCTCATCTCTTGCTGCTCATTCTTGAATCATACTGCTGCCCCTGTTACACTGATACTGTTCAGAGTCTGAGCAGTGAACCATGTCAGAGAAGTGATCTGGGCTAAAAATAACTCAGCAAAACCCCCCAAACCTAGATCAGATTTGTAGTTGGTATATTTTGTGGCTGGCCAGTTGTATTGGTTGTCTTTATAGGGTAGTTTAAACTGATGCTGCAGCTTAGGAGCTTTCTCAGGTAACAGCCTTAACTTTCTAGAAGTAGCAAGTCTGCAAAGTTAAAACCTACACATTACCTCAAAACAAAGCAGAAATCCATTTCCCCAGGACTGATCTTGTGCTGGAGCTCAAGGGTCTTGGTCCAAATACTCTTCTGCTTGGGTCCAGCTAAAAAAGAGCTATGTTAAGAGTAAACCAAAATTACTGGTACTAAATGTCAACAAACATTATATGAACAAGTTCTATAAAAGTTCATTTATGGTCCTTCAAGATTTAATATTTCAAATGCAATTATGAAGTAGTAGCTACTGCTGAGATTTTAATTTTAGTTTTTTATTTGCGAGGAGTAGGAAAGAAAGTTACTGGAAAACAAACAAACAAAAAATTTGCCTTCCCCATAGCTGTTCAATTTAAGAAAAGCAGTGGTTTGAGTCTTTAATTGCTCTGTCATCATTGCTTACCTGTAATACATCCCAGTGGTGGTGAGAAGGGAAAGAAAATCACTGAAGGAAGAACGTACTGATTCTGAATGTCAGCTTTCTTCTTTGGAACGTATACTACACCCTTTTTGACTCCCTAAGTCGGAAGGCAATTAAGTCCTGTGTATAGGCTGGCATTGGGTAACCGATCACATGACTGCTTTTGCTGTGTTGTAAATACATGAAAAACATGTATTTACATGCTAAAAATCTTCATGGATATGGCTGCTTTGAGCTGTGTCTGTCCCTGGTCTCCTGTGTATCATGTAAGCCTACAATTGCTTATGGAAGAGTGTCTCCAAATCTACTCTGAATTAGAAATAAAAACAATCCATGGTTGAGTTCCTGTTCCTAATTAGAAAGACTTGAAAGTTTAATTTTTAAATTGTCTAAATACTTAAATAGTGCTATTTCAAATTTCAAATTTCTAAACCTTTCTGATTTACTGAAACATGGAAAATCTAGGAGTTTGGTCCGACCATAACTATGTCTTGTTTTTCCAGTAAGCTTCTCCCCCGCTGCCCCCCAACAATGGCAATGGGCCACAAAGTCTATTATTCATATGCTGTCATCTGAGAAATTATGGAAGGCAAATAAATACACTCTTACACTTGCCTATAAGGTTCTCTTCAAGAAACTTCATCTTCCCTCTGCTGTAAGATACATGTGAGCCTGCATGAAGAGGTTATATTGTCCACTGACAAGGATAATTAAGCACAGATGTCTGAGGCACCAAAAAGAAGCAAATGTTAGCAAGGGTGTTAATTTAATCATTTTGCTTATATTCTATTTAGAGATCTGAATTTCAATTAGAATCAGTTAAAGAGGAACAATCGTTTAGTTTAATAAGCTTTAAACTCATATGATCTCTTTTTAGGAAATATTTTAAAGAAGTTTTTTTCTTCTTGAACAATTGTGCTGCTGAAGTAAAGACAGATCTCCCAAAAGAGCTTTCCAGTATTTAAACATATAATAGTGTCATACAGACAATGACTATGGCAACCTGACTAGGAGAAGCAAACAAAAAGATTATTATAGTTAACAACAGCTTAACTAATAACTGCATTTTGATTTACAGATCGATAGGACTGGAAATTAATAATTATATGCATATGTGTGATTAATGCATCACATATCCTTTATTCTTTATTAAAATTTTGTCGAAGATTCTTGAGTTGCAAGATCAGACACAACTAAATAACCAGTTCTGAGCAGAACTGGGCAGTAACCTCTTTTCCCATCCCAAAGGAATTTTTGGGCTTTTGAAACTTTCCCATCTGAAATTGAAACAAAGAGCATTTTCATGTACCATCTCTGTGTCTTCCTTTGCAAAAGTCTGGCCCAGCACAGTTGTAGTGTTTTTTCATTATTATCACTTTTTAAAACAAAAATTTTAGTTAGATATAGTTACTTTAAGATGAAAAGGAGATATGTATATATTCAGAGAATTTCAACATAAAATATGATGTAGTTTTCTTTTTGTTTACAAAGTTAATAATTTATTTAAATCAACACTTTCCTATAATTAATTTCCCATAATTAATTAATGTTTCAACATATTCATCTCTAAATAGAAAAAAATCCTGTCCATTTCTTGATACTGTGTTTCTGTTTTTTTCATATTTCTATTCTTCCATGGGTTCCACATGTCTGCTGATGAGATTGGATGCAATGGGAATGGAACAGAATCTGAAAAAACTTTGTCTACATTTATTTCTTAGCTGCAAAGCAATTTTAAGTTAGACATTGTTCTGTTGCATCTGCTAAGCAAGATAAACCAGAGAACAAGGTAAAAGCACAGGCTGTGGTTATTTAAAAAAGTAGGTATTAGTTTTGCTGAAAAGAAGGATCAGTTTTGTATTAAGGTATGAATTTATGTAGCACTTACCATCAGTGATAGTTTCAATTTGTGTCACTGTTTGAGTATGTGCGTATGTCAATACAAAGACAGTGTTATGTTATACAGGACTGCCTTAATTGTTATTTTCCAAAGGTGTCTTTGGAAAATAACAATTTACAAGGACACTTAAATGACTGAATATTTTGAGAGGAATGTGAGTGTTCTTTGTTGTCTCTCTCATTTCTTTTAATTTTTTAAAAAATTATTTGTAACAAAAAAATATGCATGGTCCATGATTGGTGCAAGTTGTACAATTAAGAGTTTAGAAACTGCGAATCAAATGATGCTGACCATAGAAAAAGTAAGCACTATGAAAACAGCCTCCAAATTTGAAATGTTGTGGTTGTGTGGACCATGTTCTTTCAGCAGTGACAACAGCTATATTTCAGATAGGAAAAATACCTCACAAGACCCTCTTATTTCTTGAAAAACAATCCACCAAAAACCCAAAATGAAACAGTTGTTGGAAGAGAACTGTTGAAAGGAAACATCTGGAGGAAATGCCATTCCAATTTCAGTCTTGTCTTCAGTATACCATAACATACATTTTTCAAGATGTGATACTGTGTTTCATCAGACAACATCACAATGAGATCATACCTCTGAATATGGACTCCAGGTCACCTTTGTGAAGGATGGTAATCATTATGTCTGATTCTGCTTCCTGAGAGAGTATATTGAAAATATTTCTCATCAACTGGTCATTTCTTTGATGCTAGCATGAAATCCTAGATATGCACAAAATGATTACTGCACAAACTCCTGGTCTGTGTGAGGATGGAAGCAGGCATCTCAAAAGAGGAGCCAGCCCTGAGAGTTCAAGAGAGTTGCAGAGAAAAGTCTAAGACAAGCTACAGCGACATCCGGAACAAAAATATGATAAAAAGGAATTATGGTAGAAGGCAGTGAAAACTGGGTGATTTTGTACAGCCATAAGAACAACAGGACACTTCTGGAATTTTTCAAAAGAGATGAAAAGATTTTTCTAGATCATTATGTATCTTATGTATGTATATTAATATTTTTCTAGTACTCCTTTCATGGATACTCTTAGTATGATTCCAAAACCCATCCAGTCCCCATACTGTGTCTTCATGGATTTATTAACCTCTTTAAAAATTAGGGAAAACAAAAACTTTCTGGCAAGCTATCCGAGCTCTAGTTGTTAAAATGTCAACTTAAAATGCCCTAAGTAGTTATTTGCCAGCTGTGTATCTGTGATTTCATAGTTATCAGGTCCAATAAAAATTTAGACCCTGACAATTTAAACATTAAGAATTTTTGTTGGCTTGAAGGAACAAGACCAAATCTGTATCATTGTCATGTAATTTGAAAGAGAATTTTTTTCAAGTTACAGTCTCATTGAAGGAAAATGTAGTAGTATTGAGACTAGGCAGATAACAAAGCACGCCAAGGATATACTACTAAGAGTTCAACCACTTGCAAGTAAACTTAGTTGTCCTGGTTCCTGTTTTTTTTGCCAAAGTAGGCTGTATCTATTTGCCTGTTTGTTTGGCTGGTTTTTTTACTGTATAGTAATCTATATAATGGTCACCATAAACCAGTTAGAAGTTGTTGCTAAAAAACTTGTAATGAAATAAACCAGTGAGCTGCTGTTCTACTTGACAAAGTTTCTCTGCATTGTCCTTGCTCTGTTTTAGAGTACTGTGTGTAGTAGCTTTTATATTTTCTTTTTTAGGTTTTGGTTTTGACATGGCTTAATTCTCAGTTTATTTCTGAAATGTTTTAATCGTAGATGGATGCATTTGAGATGTATGTGGCCTTTTGTGCACTTGTAAAATCTGTAGACTTATTGCCCAATATACATGTATACACTATGTACATGTCTTTTAATCTCATATTCCATGGGTTATGTCTTCTGTTGCAAAATGGGCCTGAGCATTCATAGCATACTCATACTTTTCCATTTACTTATTCTAAAAATTTACACATTCTAGATACATTGGGATCAGGTCTAAAAGATGTTACTCCCCCTTTTCAGTGAGTGCTTATTATACCTGAGCAGGTGAACCACAGTGTAATCTATACTGAGAAGAGTATACCCTGAGTGCATTGTTTCTTCAGTTATCAAAGAATATTGATATTCAGCTTTTTTGGCTAAAATACATCACTCCCAAAACAATTGTGTGTTACAGCAACACAGTAAACAAGATGCCTTAACAAACTTCGGCAAAGGAGCCTTCTTATAAAAACAATATAATTCACAGACACCAGTGATTTCCTAAGGAAGGAATCATTTTCTTTCCTTTTAATGAAACAGTACTTCCAAAAGTCAAGGAAAGGCCGTATGTGTGTCCTGCACATAGTGGTAGTTTACATCCAACTACGCTTGCTGGTCTGCGTCTTTGTGGGGAGATCTGTACAGACACACAGAGCAGTTATGCTCTGCATATACATTTATAAAGGAGTGGAAAGCACAGTGGAACTGGCTGTTTAATAACTCCAGTGCGAAAATCACTCATGTCCTGGAGGACCATGCAGACACTTGCAGCTGTAGCAAGGCCCTCCCTGAATTTTAGTGAAGTGAAAGTTCAGCTTGTACATGAGCTCCTCTTTAGAGACTCAGTGACTGAATTTGCACCAGCTCCCAGCTTTGTCTGGGAGCTGGTTCCCCAGTTGTATTTGATTCCCCACAGCTGCTGTGCCAGGGAGCTCAGGGGGTGGCCATGTCCTGCACATGTTCCCCGTGTTCTCCCCCATCTTGTCCCGAGGCCGAAGAGGCTTGGCCGGATCCATGAGGCCTTGCAGGGAAGGTGTTGTGCCTTGAGGGATTGCCACAGGTGGCTTAGGGCGTGCCGGGCAGGGCACGGGCACCAGGGCGGGTCAGGCGCCCTGTGGGACAGGCCGGTGGCCACCCTGCGCTGCACGCAGCCGGTTCCAGCTGGTTCCAGCCGGTTCCAGCCAGCTCCAGCCAGCTCCCTCAGCTGCCCCTGAGGGCTGGGCCGGGCAGCCGTGCGGTCGACACCTCTGACAGTGCCTGGCAAAAGGCAAAGCGCTGCTCAGGTGGTGAGGTGTGAGGGGAAAAGAGTGAGGGACAACCCTGCGAGCACCAGGGGCAGGGCAGGAGCGGGACAGGCGCCGCAGGTGCCAGAGCAGAGACTCGCCTGCGGCCTGGGAGGATAAAATGCCGTTAAAGATATCCAGGCTGTGGCTCCTCGTGAACCCCGTCCTGGAACCAGTGGATGTGGCCTGGAGGAACTACTGACTGTGGAGAGCCCGCACTGTGGCAAGCTTTCCTGAAATAAACTTTGGCCCGGGAGAGTTCATGCTGGTGCAGAGTTTTCCTGACAGGAACTGTGGCCATGGACGGCCCATGCTGGAGCTGGTTCCTCTGACAGGAACCATGGCCCTGTAGAGCACACATGGTAGCAAGTGACAGGAATTGCATGCATGCTGGAGCAGGTTCTTGTGACAGCAACTGTGGCCCTGAGGAGGCTGCATTGGAGCAGTTTCTCCTGACAAGAACTGGGATCCATGGAGAGGAACTTCAGCCCATGGACCGGAACCCGCAGCCTCTGGACAGGACCCACACTGGAGCTGGGGAAAAAGGTGAGAAGGAGGGAGAGGCAGGAAGGGGCTGTCATGTACTCATAGTAACCTCACACTCTCCATCCCCTCTGCACCTCTTGGATATGGTGTGGGGATATAGGGGACCTGGGAATGAAATTGAGTGGGTGACAAAAGTGTTGGTGATGGGGAAGGTGGTGTTTTAATTTGCCTCCAAATCTATTTTAACTGGCATGAAATTATTTTTCCACAACTTGAGCAATCTTTTCCTGATGCCAGTGACTTGTAAGTGGTTTTCCTGTCTTTATCTTGACCCAAAAGATTTTCATGATACTTTTCCTTATCCTTTTTGAGCGGGACAGTGAGAGAGCAGAGAAGTGGCTCTCTGGCAGCCAAAGTCAACCCAACACAAAGTTCCAGACCTTTTCCAGTTCCACAATACTGCTTTCAGTGTAAAGAGACTGGGGCTGTAAAATTAGAGGTATAACCAATATTCAGGAAAACTTTCAAGATATATGTAAATTAATTTATATCATATCACAACTACATTCTCTGTTTAACTCTCTTACATAAAACATGATTTAGTGCTTTTTTTTTTAAACCTTTTTTTTTTCAGTTTGCCATGAGAGTCATGATAAAAGAGGGCTTAATCAAGGTCTGGTACCTGCAGAAGAATCAAGCTAGTTCTTCATAACTAAACAGTAAGAAACCACACACTGTTGATTTTTACAGACTTTAAAGTGATGTTATATTTATCATATGATGTATAAGCAAAGGTTCCAGCTCTTGGTTATACAAATACCTCATTGGGGTTTACAGCTATTACAATCTTAGTATTATGTCTTGTGGTCTCACCTCTGGTAGCCCTTCCCTACTATGTCTTCCCCATGAGGATCCTTCCTGGGGCTGTACAGAGGGTTGCAGAATTTAAAAACAATTGAGGATCTTGTCCTCTATATGTGAATTTTATCAGTTTGAGATCAGGTGAGTGGAGAATCTACAGCACAGTATTTATGACATAATGCTTAGAGATATGAAAATGCATCATAATTCTAAGAACAAAAGAATTTCTTCATTTAGGCAGAGTACAGTTATCTTTTTATGGTCATAATTTTAGAGCAAGCAAAAAGATTACTAAAACAAGCCGCACGTGTATATTTAAACATCATTATAAATCCTAAGTGACAGCACTTTTCATTTTATATGAAAAATTATGTTGGTATTTACCTATCACATAAGAAAACAGCAAAAATAACTTAGCCTTGTTCTTTCTTGTGACATATCTGAATCACAGTTCTCTCTTTATTCTCCAAGTCAGGATTATTCCGTGTACAAAACTGACCATAAATGAGCATACAGTTGGCACCACAGACATGCCTGTGGGGTAATAAGACATAATATCTGTTTTGAGAAATGAGTGTTGCTGATCTAAAAAAATAATTCTGCTTACTGAGATCCCAGAAGGCAGTTCAGAGAAAAGTAAACCAGAATTTAAGTGTCATCACAGATGGATAAAAATAAGATGTTGAATATGTATTTTGTGTAGCTGAGACAAAATTGTATGTTTCACAGGAAAACAAACTCAGATCTAGAGCTAGCACAGGCTGAACGTCTTCAGCAATGGGCCATGTCTCTGTGATCCTCAGCAGCCATTACAGCTGTTTGGCATTTCCCTTAATGAAGCAGAGATTTGCCCATACTATTCACTATTCAAACTTAGACTCGGTTTGAAATTTTACCTCTTTTAATAGCTAGTGGAGTTTTTCCACTGTTTTCAACCAGGCACAATTGGTGTATTCATTTGGGACTGGGTGAAAAATAAAGCATAATCATTAGATGAAATCAGATTAATGTGCTTTACAGTGTGATTTTGTTGGTTTTTTTAAGTTTTCTGGCTAATGAAAATTGATCTTGTAATTAAAACCCCCACAAAAGTTCTGGCATATTTATTTAAAATATGATTACAGAAATACTTGGCACAATGTATGAAAAATAGGTTCTCTAGTTAAATGAGTTTTCCCAAGATATTTCTATTTTGAAATTATACAGTGTGTTATAATGTCTTTACTACACGGTATCAGTGTTATAAATATTCTGTTTTGTGAAAAGATGTTGCATTTTTTTCTTCTGAAGTAGAAGGAAGTGCAATATTGTACATCTCTTTCTGAACAAATTTTGTTTCTGCTATAAATCTGTTGCAGTTACTATGAGGAACAAGTCAATAAACAGCCCTCCTCATGTCCCAGTGATTCATGCACTGGCAGTAAATCTTTCAAAGTCAAGATTAAAGGTCTTTACAAACATAAAATTTATGAAAATATAGAGTTAAAAGGGCAGTTATCAGTTTAAAAAGAAATCCGTTCCAGATAATTTTGACCATTTTACCACTTAGTCATTTTCAAAGTTATTGCTTATCTGAGACAGTAAATAAGGCATACATGAGCAAACCTCATAATCAACCAAATTTTTATATTTTGAAAAGCCTGAGTTGGGTATATCTCTTCGTGAATACAGTAATAACCTTCTGAACCCAACTGAGTGACATGCAGAAATACCTGCATTACTTTTCTAGCTTTCTTCTTGTCAAGATCCATTCTTTTATTTACCTCTGGTTTTCAAGATCAGAAATGTCTACCTTTTTTTTTTAAATTATACTTAGATTTGTGTCATCTCTGTTTTCAGAAGCTTTTTGAATATTCATCTTGTGTTGGCTGCTTCTTCTCCTTTCATGGTTTAGCTCTTGAAAATGCTATTAGATACAGTTTGTGAAGACTGTGAAATCAAATAGCTCTGTTTTGTCACGTGTCAGTCCAGTAGTACGATTCTACTCCAGAACAGGTACTGGGGTCCAGTGTTCACAGTCACTCAGTTTGATGTAGCCATAAAATGTTAAATATTTTTAAAAATATTGCTCTTTTCTATAAAAAGGGCAATCCAGTGCTTCTTGAATCATTAGAGGCTGCAATGACTGCTGGACTTCAGGTTTATTCTTCAGAGAAGGGTAGAGCAATCCCGAAAGTTAATGGTAGTAGGGGCCTGCTTTCCACGAGAGAAGAGAATTGTAGCTTTTCAAATGTCTTCATGTTTAAATGGAACAAGTTGACTGATGGAAATCTCAGTGCAAATGTTAGTGTTCTCTGAAGTTTGTTTTATTGTAATTTTTTTCTATTAATCATTGTTCATGTCTGCTAACTGTTAAGTGTAAGCAATAGGTAATTATTGCAAGGGATTTTGCTTTTCCTTCCTTTGCATATTAATTGCTACAAAAGATAAAGCAAAAAGAAGTATTGGCATTAAAATTTCAGAGAAAAAAGAGTAATCTGGAAACAAAAATGTTTCACTAACAATAATGAATTGTTTGGAGTCTATTACTATAATGAGTCAAAGAATCATAGAATCTTAGAATACCAGATTTGAAGGGACTTCAAGGATCATCTGGTCCAACCTTTCTTGGCAAAAGCACAGTCTAGACAAGATGGCTCAGCACCCTGTGCAGCTGAATCTTAGAACTGTGCAGTGTTGGGGAATCCATCACTTCACTGGCAAGACTATTCCAATGGCTGATTGTTCTCATTGTGAAAAATTTTCCTTGTGTCCAATTGGAATCTCTCCAGGATAAACTTGTAACCATTACCACTTGTCTTTTCCATATGAGTGCTTGTAAAAGGGGAATTTCCATCTTCTTTATACCCGTCCTTTAAATACAGGAACATAGTGATAAGGTCTCCCTAGGCCTGAACAAAGCCAGTTCTCGCAGCATTTCCTCATATGGCAGGCTTCCCAGTCCTTGGATCATCTTCGTGGCCCTTTTGTGGACCCTCTTCAGCCTGTTTACATTTTTTGTGTATCAGGGACCAAAACTGAACACAGTATTCCAAGTGTGACCAGGAAGTAGCACCTTCAGGTGAAGCATAATGCCGGGATACTGAGTGGGATAATGACTTCTTTCTTTCTGCTGGTGATGATGCAGCTTGTTGATGCAGCTCAGTGTCCTTCCTGCTGGCTTTCTTTGCCGCGGCAGCGGCAGCAGCACTGTTCACTCACACCGAGCTGCTTGTCCACCAGGATCTGCAGGTCCCTTTCACAGAGCTGCTCTCCAGAGAGATCCCAGCTTGTGCTGTGCTCCTGCATTGTTTTCCCAGGTGCAAGGCCTTTAAGGTTCTTGTTAGCCCACTCTTCCGGCCTATTCAAGTCTTCCTGCAGCGTGGCTCTCCCTTCCGAAACGTCCACTTCCCTCATCAGTTTGGTATCATCAGAAAATTTAATCAGGGTACACTTGATCCCATCATCCAGACAATTTATGAAAATACTGAAGAGCAGTATGCTCAATGTCGATCCTTGGGGGCCTGCACTTTAAATACAGGAAGATGTAGAATGTAGATACAGATGTAGCTATAGATGCAGTTGTATACACACACACATGTCCATGAAAGGCAAAATAACTATCTTTTAAAAGGGTTAAAACTGGTGCCTATGCATCTTTTAAAATTACACTTTAAACATGGCAAACTGTCTTTCAACAAGGGCTGTTGTCGCTGTAAAGAGAGAATGCAGCAAGCACTGTGGTACTTACAAGTAGGGAAATGTTTTTTTAAGTCTGGGGTGATATCTGAAGCACAGATTCATAAGCACAAAGGAAGTGTCATGTATAGTTCTGGTATTTAGATCAAAATTGCAGCTCTGGATCCAATCAGTTGAGCAGAGGGTCTGACTTCAATAGATGCGTGTAGGAGTAAGTAAGTGTTTGCCATCTAAGGCTGTAACAGCCGGCAGAGCTTACAGTGAGCCGTGACTTGTAGGGAAATACACCGTAGTAAATCATGCAGATCATATATTAAAAACTATAAGATGCAGCACTACAGTTTGTTAGGCAGACTGCAGACTTTTATTCCACGTCTCAAAGCTAAATGCTGTGTGCCTGAGGGAGGGTTGGGGATGAGAGGTCAGTGGAGTTAAACTGATTTACACCTGCTGAGAATCTGGTATGGTGAGTTATTTCCAATCACTCCTTGAGCAGTAGGTATTTATTTTTATCTTTCTAAAATATCTTCCTCCACTTGCCTCTGTTAGCAGTCCTTGCTGACATTAAATATTTGAGAGCAATTTTGCCACAAGTAGGACCAGTTTCAGTGACAGCTGAAGTTTTCCCATAAACTTGTGTGCATTATGCAATTTAAATGGACAGAATCCAATCTTAGCTGCCTGTCATGTTGATCATAATCGCAGTTACTTTTTAGAGAGTTTTTTTGTAGTCTTTGCACATATGATCTCTGCAACTCAGAGTGTTTGCATACCACGCAGCATCTGGCTCGGTTTTTACAGGATCTTAACAGATGCAGTCAGGAACAATGTACAACTCCCTGATGTCTAAAAATAATAGTATTTCAGTAATCTCTTATGCTATAATCACTGTCCCATACAAGTGTAATAATCATAAAGCATTGGAAATGACTCCAAAAAATCAGAGGAAATGCCCACAGCATGTAGCCACTGAATCTTCTCTTTAAGAAGAACTATTAGAGATAGAAAATACTAAAGAAAATACTTACTGAAAGTGTTTACTTAAGGAAATATATTGAAATCTTTGTGTCAGGATAGTTTTAACTTATATTAGAAATACTTTGAATATCATATTGACTCTCCATATAGAAGATATAAATGGCATATTTTCTTAAACTATTACTAGTAGTTGGCCTGCATGATTTTATGTTAAGGAACCTACAAAATTGCTTCTATTTTCTTCATATCAACAAGAAAGAAAAGCGTGTTTAATTTCTGTCTGAAGTATAGATACACCATTGTAACATAGTGGAAGGAAGTCTTGGGCTCCTACTTTTAGTTCTTCCACAAAAGTATCATTGACTGAAGTGAATGTTTTGCCTGAATAGAAAGTCAGAGACCAGGATGAAATGCCAGATGAAGCAGACTGCTCATAGTAAGTTTAACGTAAATATAATGTCCAACAACCATGAGGAATTCCAAGTACAAATCATGTGTAACCCTTTCAGACCCATGCAGCAGACCTGAAGTTAAAACCCATCCTCAAGGTAATTGCTGAAAAGAAGAAATAATTAGGTGCTGAAAAGAAAACATAAATACGTACTGAAAAGTCTGCAGCAACTCATCAGTAAAATTATGTTTGGGGATCTTTGTAGTAGAGAGAATCATAAAGCTAACATTTGTCTAGGTTTTCTGCCTTCTGTCCAAGTTTTCATTGGCAGGAAGAGAGGGGTCTGGGTGTTTGGGATTCCCAGGGTTCCAGCAGGACTCTGGGCTACAGCCTTTGGAACTAGTAACCGCTGGTATAGTAACCACTACTGAGCTACACCCACTGTACTGGCAATCACTACATGTTGTTTTTTTGATTCAGGACAGGTGTAATGAGTTGGAAAATGAACAAAGTAAGAACAATATTAGGTACGACTCTTCAAAGGCCAGAAGTTTACAGCTAAGCATGAAACAGGTGTCTGAAATGGTGTGGATTGAGGAGGGATGTAGTGAGACCAGCATGCACATATAGGTAATCAAAGTGAGATCAGGATCTGTGAACAGTGTATGCAAACAGCATCAAGCACATGTCTCTCCTGTTACTTGAGACTTGTATGTCAAGGAAAAAGGAAATGAAAATTTCATTAGGCAGCTTACTCAGACCACAATGAGGTTTGATATCTGAGGTCTTCATGTAGTACTAGGAAAGATATCTCTAGTTAGCCAGATTATCCTCTCAACACAGAGTTAAAAAATTGTAAAATAAAAAAATAAACATGTCCAATCCCAAACTAAGGAAATGGATCTCTGTCTAATGACTTAGGGATTCTAAAGGTAAATGACTTTCAGGTATGCTCACTTTTATGAAACAGAGATCAACTAATTAACAGCTAAAAAACATGTGACTTGAGTGATATATCATGCAAATAATAGCCTTACATTTCAGATAATCCATGGGCAGTAATTTGTTTGGACAAGTGTCAGTGAGCAATGGTGATTAGCAAGCAAATTTTGTAAAATCATTATTTGTTTGTGGTTCAGTTCTAACAGGAAAAATGACAGGTAGTAAACAGTGTTAATTTTGAATGTTCATCCAGTTCTGCTAGAAGGGAAAAGATGACAAGGTTTCAATTCTCATTTTCAGCCATTCATTTCTGTATTGCAAATAAGTCATAGATAGCAAGTCAAGAATGTGCTCCTTACAACATGAGCAACTCTAGCTGTGTGTACAATAAAATGTTCTTTGGTGACAGTATTAATCCAAAAATGCCAGATGTATAATATTTTCATGTGTGCTTTTCTTGTCAGTTTCATGTGGTTCTAGTTTTCATCTCCTAAAGGTTTTTGTTTTCAGGAGCCAAGGTACACTGGAGACCACTCCAAATTATCTGACATCTTTTAAGCATGAAATTTCAGAAATTTAGAATGAAAATTTTAAGATCTGAGAGATGTAGGGTAGCATAAATTATTTGTTAACATACTTTAATTGTTATGGGTACTGAATACAACATTCGGCCAATAGCTAGTGATGTTGTTTGTCCTTTTTTCCATACTACACAAGTTTGACCTTTCATCTTTTGAATCACACACAGATATTCTACAGCCATCCTTGGCTTAAAGCTTGGTTGCATGAAAAACCTTTGCTTAATAATTTTTATCATCTTGTGTTAGAGAAAGAGTGGATGGTAGGGTTACTTAGCTGCTCCTTTTGTGGACCCTGTTCCTGGGTGACCATCCAAGGTCAAGTGTGCTCTGATATCCCTGTGGAGTAATTTTTCTTCATGTAGTCACGGCTTTCAACACTAAAAGTGTCAACTGCAACTCCACAGAAATGGTGTTTCTCCTATCTTCTTGTGAAGGAGAGCTGCCATACACTGCTGCATCTCAGTTATCAGGATATCATATGGTGGCGGTTTACTGCTTTTGATACCCTAGTGTAAATTTCATGCAGTTAAATTTTTAAGCAGAATGAATCTGGGAAAATTCCTCTGAAGGAAAAAGTACCACTTCTGCTAGTAAATGGTATTTTTGTTAAGGCATTCATCTGCACTAAAACAGTCCTGTTTTGTGATCTTCTTTCAATGCAGATTAGAATGTTCTTGAGCTGAAAGTACAGATTAAAATAGAAAACAAAATGGGTTTCCTCTTTATTATGTTCTATGATGCGTATTTTTCACTTCATTGCAAATTTATGTTTTTCCCTACTAACTGAAATATATTGTAATTCACTCATTCTCATACATATAGCAACAGCAACACCAGGAAGGCAAGGCATTTTTGATTTTTGTATCAATTACAACAATAAATAGCATGCATATGGGAAACATGAAAAGACTCAGTATCTCAACTCTGTATCTAAGCTTAGTCTCTTAGCTTCTTGTATCTTCTGTTTGTACAGTACAATACTTTTCTCATCTATTATTATGCAGAGTATATTTGAAGCAACAAAACCAAAACTAGGCACTTACTGAATTAAGTCTGATTTCCTAACTTCGGCAAAACCAGGTCCATCAGGAGGATATAATGCCAAAATACTCATACTTCTTTTGGTCTTCCTGAAACTGATTAAAGCAAGAGCAATTTTGCTGTGGGGCATATGGAAAAATAAAGCTTGCACACTGCTAGGATTTTAGATTCTTGAGCTAATTTCTTCTTAACTAGAATTTTTGTAATATGAATTTGCCAAATACTTTAACCATCTCAGAGAGCAGTGAGGTGACTCAGCAGCTAAAATGAACTATTTCTGTTTGGACAGATCTTTCTTCAGACATGTGGTTTGACTTCATCTGTCTTCTCACGCTCAAATAAGCAGATACTAGCTAGCTTATGTTTCCAGTAATGTGCTAGAAAAAAGGCTTCTGTCCTGCAAAGACCTTATACTAAATGGTATAAAATGCATTAAGGAAGGTACAGGCAAACCAGCAGCTCAGCCTGTACAAAGCAAGGAAAATCGTGACGCATCCAAACTTAAAACTCCCATTTCATATAGCAATATTCATACAACAGAATTCGCTGTTTTCAAACAATACAACATAATTGTTCCTCTTCTTTAGAAACTTTTAATTAAAACAAATTAAGACAATTGTATTTCCAGCTTTGGTGACATTTTTTAAGGGAAGGGAGTAGAAGGGATGGAATGTCTTTTTTCGGATTAGTTTTACCAATGCTTCTTATTTCCTATTAGCAGTTTTTTGTTCCTACTGTCTTCTGACTTGCCTTAAACTATACCCTGAGAGAATCTAAACTGTGCTGCCCTACAGAGTACATAACTGGATGCTTTTTGAAAAGATCCAGGGAAAAGTCATTCCAGGCCACTTACACTGGAGATTTGGAAGACTGAGCATTTTCATTCCTATATACCTTGGCAGTGGATAAAATTTTGTGAAGGGGCCTGGATGTAACTGAGAGACTTTAGTTACAAGCAACAATATGGTTGGATGGTTTGTTACAGAAAAAGTGGCTTCACTAGAATTTAGTTTTCATTAGAAAACTCAGGAACATAAACTCAAATGAGCTTATGAGTTGAAAAATGTGCAAAATACTGTTGTGTATCATATTTTAGTTGCCTTGTTTTATTAAAATCACAAGAATATTTTAATTATAAAATCTATTTCATGTAAGTAGAAAATTCAAGATAGTTCTTGCCTCTTTATTTTCTCCCCCCTCTATTTGTTTTCAGTATTAGTTTAATGCAGTTGCAGAGCTCTTTCACAATCCAGCAGCCATGCTTTACACAAGACCTTTCCATAGAGATTTGGGTAACCAGAAGTTTGATGTAAACAAAGCCCAAACAAAAAATAGCTTTGCAAGGGTCTCCATTTATATGCATGGTTGAATCCTGACAGACAAATCTTTTGGAAAAACACCCAATATTTTTTATTACCAATATTTATTTCATTTGACTGGAAAAATTCTGCTGTTATATTCCCACTTATATGAACAATTACTTTCCAGTTAAACAAATAAAATGAGATTTTCTAACTTTTTTTCAACACATCTGTAGCTCCTGCAAGCTTTTTAGAGATGCAGTCTAGTATCCCTTGAGTACTTTTAAAAAATCTCGTGGTTAATTTAAGATACTCTTGTCTATGCCTCCAGTCTAATGGACATGCTAGAAAAACTTGTTTATGGCATGAAAATATAAGATTTTTGGAAGTTTTATGAAGTGTATCTGAAGGATTATTCTCTTATCACAGAGAAATAAAAGAAAATGCAACCAATACTCTATTTACTGGTCTTGGATAAGACCAATAACACAGCATGAAAACACTACACATGAAAATACTGAGAATGTTTCTTAATCAGTACTGAATTTATTTCTTGCTGACTATGGGAAAAAGAAGGCTTAAAATTCTTTAAATATTGCTGAGCAGAAGCAGTGCTTATAAATGAAAGTTATATATGATTTCAAGCGAAGAACAAAGAGATTATTGTACGTAAGTGGTAAAGTGGGCTGATTTCTGAAGGACAATAAAATGGGTGGGAGAATGGGGCAAAGGAAGAAGTTCAGGATCTCTGGTATATAGTATTTTTTTGGTGTGTTCAGAGGTTGTGTCAGAATTGTTGTTAGATATGATTATGGTTGCTATCAACAGAAACTAAAATGAAGTTACATGGGCCAAAACCACAAGAAAAATTTTCTAACTCAAAGGTTTGGGCATGTCATGTACCCCTGAGTTAGAAATGATGCCAGGTGGAAGTAGCCCGAGATAAAGGCTTCAGTACCACCAGCTCCCTCTAAAATGTAGGAAGATGACAGCTTTCCTGAGTAAGTGGAATAAATCCAAAACAGTGCAAGCCACTTTGGTTTTGAACTAGAAGAAAGGAAAACAACCTATTTATCCAAGTAATGTTTCCCATTACCTACACTGGTCCATTTCCTCTCTGAAGACAAAACATTCTATAAGCAAAAATTTGAGGCATTATTACACTAATTGGGGTTATCTACATGATAACCTTCTAGCCTACATGAGGAATGTCCAGATTACGTCTGCTCTAAGTATGACTCCAGTACTGAATAGGAAGCAGATACAGAAAAAGAAGAAGAGAAAATGTTGAGGCTAATGCAGTATTTTCTTCATTATCTCTAGCAATTTTTTCTCAACATAAGTATAATACAGTGGTACAGTAGCAGTAGGTGGAAAAAGGAATGGAGGACACACAGGAAGCTTTTTCATCTGCAGATGAAGTTTTATGTAGGAGGTAATACCTGGCTAACTCACCAAATAAAACCTCTTATAAAATGTTTGATGTCTTCCTTGCTATAACAATCATTTTATTGTGTTAATGAACAATGTTGCAACAATGAAACATTAATGAGAAGAAACAAGCATGAACATTTTTGTAAAGTTTCTTGTTAAGTATTTATAAAAATATGCAAACTGCAGAGCTACTACATTAAATTAAATTACCACCATTTGTGATAAATAGAACATATATTACCTAATAATGTGACTTTAAATTGTTTAAACATTTTAAAGATAAAAGGTGGAGGCAAGACCCCGGAGTTTTTCCTGTTGGATTTAGAAGAGACTAGGCTACTGTTGAAAAACCTTAATTCAGTAAATCAGTATCTGTGACATATATGTTGGAAAAAATGTGGTACATGGAAAAGCTAGAAAGAAAATCTCTCAGTCTCATGCAGAAGTTACTGTATCTGGGCAGAAATTTCCTATGAGAATCCTTTTCTGTTGAGACATGCAGTCTTAGTTTGGTCAAATGGACTGAAATTTTTAATATTCATTATAATTTTCAGAGGGGAAATAAAAAAGAGAGATGTGGTTCCTTGGATTTGTGAATCCTTGCCTGGTCACGCAGCAAAGCCACTATGGAGCCAGGGCTGCCTCAAAGATGGGACCTTGACCCTGAGAGAGGCTCATCCCCCTTTGCCCTGGGGACTTTGGCCACTGCAGAGCTGCTGCCTTTCAGAGTGGGAAGGCTGGAAGCCCACAGAGCTGGGTGACCTGCAGGGACAGACAAACTTAAGGGGCTCACTTCATCCTTAGGCTCTGGCTCCAGAGATTCCCACCTGTCCACTTTAATGACCATCCTAGAGGGTCAAGTGGTTTAATAAGGCCATTGGTGGCTTTTCCTGACCATTCAGTTTAGAAATCAGTAAATCATGGAAAAATAGTTTGCTGGGGCACACCTCCTCAAAGTCTAACCCCCTGCAGAAGTCTGAGCCGGAGGCTGGAGTACTGTACCTTGAAGTCTGGGTGGATGTGGATGTGTTGGTTGTGGGAGCAAGCACTGTGCTCCCTTGAGTCATGGCACAAGACCTTGGCAGTTGTGTGTCTGTGTGGTGTGACATGTCGTGGAACAGAAGTCTTAGAACAGAGATCACCATGTACCTGCTATAGCCATTTTGCTTAGTAGACTAATTGGAGATTTTGTGCCACTGAGTGATGTGGTTCTGTTACTGCTGCTGCAGTTTTCTCAGTGTCCTATGACAGAATGAAATAGGTCGACACGCCTAAATTGAACTGAATGGACCTTCAAGTACCTTATTTTCCTGTTCAAGTTTCAAACAGTTCAACTGCAAAATATGTTTATTCAGTATTAACGAGAGTATCTGTTGCTGCTTAATTTAAAATCAGAATTAAGTAATAAATCAGTAATGAAATATTAAAAAAATATAAAGCCCAGGCAACCCAGGAAAGAAGGGATTGCTAACATTATGATTGCTTAAGTTCTGAGCGAAAACTTTGCAACTCTGCTACCAATTTTTAATCTTTGGGGTTTTTTCTGTAGTATATGAGCAGAAACAGATGTTCTTCCCTACTAACATTTGATCTGTGTGTAAAGAATTAAGGGTATTATATACTGTCAGGGCAATGAGTGGTATTTAACCATGCAGAGTCCTGTTAACCTCAGATGGAACTACAATGGTAAGCATCTGTATATTGTCCTCAAACCTTAGAGTAACCTAATATGACAGTCAAGTCTCTATAAAGGATACAGAAGTATTTAAAGAAACAACAATTCCAGACAGAGGCAAGTTTTAGTTTCCAGTAGAGTTGGGGCCATGAAATAGTTTTGCATTGCATAATTCAACAGCAATTTCAGGTATCAATCACACATTTTAAACTTGAGTCCTTTACTTAGGTATTCCAGCATGTTTAGCTTCTTTTCTTCTGGTTCTGTCGGCCACCCCCAGCGTGGGCTTGAATGGCTGTTTCTGTTCAAGAGGATCACTGTCTGATATACTCTTTTTGTTGTTCCTACTCTGATTCCTTTCTTGACCTGGATCAAAGAAATTGGAAAGTTATGAAGTCAGCTTTTCTCTTCAAGTCTCCTCAACTATTCAGGCTGGAATGACCAAGGGAAAAAAGAATTTAGTAATGATAACTATGTTATTGCTGTCTCACTACTGATCTTCTTGGCCATCAAGTTAGAATAAATTGTGGCAGGGACAGACCCTGTGTAAATCAACCTCAGGGTTATGACAGAGCAGAGCCATGCTGCAGCTCTTATCCCTCCGCAAGGATGTTTTAAGTAAAGTTCCCCTGGATCTAGCATATTTAATAAACAGCAGATCTGATGCTGTTACTTGTAATCATAAAGTGTCTTATTTTATATGGCCTTTGTGAAAACTCATTTGTGCACGTCCAAGTATTTGCTCCAAGTTCCCTGTAGTTTATGCAGTCAATATTGGTACCAACAAGAGGAAATTCCCCAGAGCAGCCAAGTTGCTTGAATTGAAAAGAATGCTCGAAATTACTTCTCTAACCCAGCATTTTCCAAAGTCATCACCATAAATCTGCCAAATACATTCCAAACTAGTATTTTATGACAGAGTATTCCCCTTGTTTTACCCAGTGGAAAAGACTGTAATCCGTGCCTTCTCTGCGTTAACCAAAGAGGCATACTGAAGAATGTTAATTCAGAAAAGATGAACATGATACAACATTTCATATTAATTTTCAGTTTGGAGAGTACTTATGTAACAAAACAGTCTTGAAGAGCTGGATGCATCAATGAGACCACTCTTGTTAGCAGATGCAACACTGTAAATAAGGGAAATGTGGTATATCAGTCAATGGACTAAGTTAATTTATATTATGCATTAATTAAAAAAGAAAGTTCTACTGTAAATATTGTAGAAGATACTTAACTGTTTTATTTGCTGGAAGAATAGAAATCATAAAATCTGAAACCCCTATAAACCTTCAGGAAAATGTGTACCCAGGAAAGAAGAAGGATTCTGTGAAAATTTCTCCAAATCACCTGGATTTTGATGCCCTGAGCAGTCGTATCATAGTCATGAATGCCTCACTGCTAGCTCCAGTCATGTAAATTGGAGGTGTGCCTAAGATGGAAATGTTGGATCCATGTTTGCAAAGTTGGACAGGCTTTGCTCATGTCTTCAATAGTCTTGTGAGACTCTTTTAACATTAAAAACAAACAAAGAAACAAACAAACAAAACAAACAAACAAACAA